>JARFJB010002209.1:6212500-6497500 GCA_036346205.1 Vesta saturnalis | reverse complement strand
GCGAAAAACGAAATCCGCCATTTTCGGTTTTTCGCCGATATTTTCAAAACCAATTGACCGATCGTAAATCTGAAACCGGATATCGAATGCTCTAAGCTTCCTCTAAAACTTTCCCCGTTTAACCTTTGCCGTAAGTATAACAGGAGCCGAGATCACTTTATAGAGAAGCGAATTTGGGACACATTGTATGTCATGTGAGGCAGTTATCTTTAATACTTTTGCTGTAATTGGCATAAATTAAATTATTACATCGAAAACAAACAATAAAGTAAGACAACAACATAAATTATTCAGAACACAAATAAAAAATTAAGTTACAAATATTGCTGAATATGTCCACCTTGCTTCTCAACGTACATTGTATATCATTTAACAATATGTTCTTTAATCTTGATTGAAATTTGTCTATCATTTTTCACCTGACGTATGGCAACTCTAATGTGAATTTTTAATTCATGAATGCAGTAACAAGGGGTGGCATAAACAATATTTTTCACATGGCCCCAGAAAAATAATCGCATGGTGTGAGGTCGGGACTATTAGGAGGGCATTTAATAGTGCCCGCATTTCCTATCCACTCCGTGTATTTTTCATTTAAGTACTGCGTGACTGCAGCCACGCTGTGTGGAGACCATATTAAAGTTATTACAACTTCCTTAGGCAAATCATCTAAACGATTTTCAATTTCATCTATTAGCATTTCCATGTATCTTTCTCCAGTAAGTCTGTCATGAAATATTATAGGTTCAAGAACCTGATCGGGAACTAACCCACACCAAACAGAAACTGATTGCCGATCTTGGAATTAAATGTCTTCTTTCAAATTGATTACTGTCACATAATGTTTATTCTTTCTGTGGGGTCCCCTATTGGCGTGACATGAGGATTCATTGCTCCATAATATTTGATCAAAAAAGGTTGAGTCAGCTTCAAGTCGTCCTAACATTTCAATGCAAAAACTCAAGTCGTTTCTCTTTGTGAGCCTGAGTTAATCTCTGCACCTTTTAAAACTTAAGTGGGCAAAATTTGTGCTTCTTTTGACACATCTCTTGTTGAATTTTCTGCAGAAGCTCTGAAATATGTTAAAATGTTAATTTCCACATCCTTGTTTCTGCGTGGTTCTTGTGATGAACTCCATCGGTTTCTGAGAAAGTTGCTGTTACGTGATGAAACATATTTTTTTGACGGTAATCTTCTTTTGGGAAATATAAGCCTATATTCTCTCAATGTCCGGATCACACTGCCTGCCTGTTGATAAATTGTGAACCTATTACATCTTTCTTCTATAAAATAATGCATATTTTGCGTGTTGAAACTTAAAAACACATTATGATACTTAAGCAATGACGTTCAAATTGACTTAAATTGAATGACATGAAACATTAGGTACAAAACACAAGCCTGCAGTTTCAGAGGAATCTATTTTTTCCCCTAAAACACTAAAGCGATCTATCTGAATGTAGGATCTATTTATACCAATTACAGCAAAAGTGTTAAAGATAACTGCCTCATATGATACCTATTTGGATTCAAAAAAAAATATCTATCCGAATATCGTAAAATACACAGGGTGTCATATTGAAAAAAAGTTAGGTTATGTCGTCTGCTTCAAAACCGAACCCGATAGAAAAAATCTCAAGGTACCATATAAAATTTTAGGGGCAACCATTCAAATTCCTTTTTTCATGACACCTCTTTCTCAAAAAATAAATATTTTACAACCGTTTAAAAGCGGGACAATATATAATGAACTACGTGTACATAACATGCCACTTTTTCTACTTGCTAAATGCCGTTTTATCTCCTGAAACCGATAATAATTTATCAATGGGTTATTATAAGTTTTGTTATGAGCGAATAAGTTCAAAAGTAAATATGTAACTAAAATTATATTTAGCACATCATTTCTACATACATAAAGACAAAATTTACATCGATTGGGGTTTGTATCTCGATAGCTCAGTTGGTTAGAGCGGTACTCTGGCAAAGTACATGTCGTGGGTTCAAATCAAAATTTATGATAATTACATATAAATGGGTTATTCTCAAGGTTTTAAATTTAATTTACCTCTGCAGTTGTTAATATAATCGCGTGAAACATTCACTATATATTTAGTACTTTAATTATTCTGTTATTTCCGGTTTAAATTCACAAATAAACACTTGAGGTTAATTAATACCATAATAATCCAAATAAACCGTTTAATTGGTCACATATTTATACTACTAAAACTTGAGTTACACAATTAAAAAATTAAATGATATGATATCAAACGTTTTAATTAACGTAAACGTAAACTGCCAAATTTAAGATAAAATATTTTTAATATGCTTAATACTTGCGGCTATTGATCGCGCAAGTTCTAGATTTGCGACACGTTATTCCGTAAAACTACTAAACCGCCAAATTAAGAAAGTATAAAAAGTCGTTTTCGTAACTAGTGCGATGTTTTACAGAACCTAAAATATCATCTTATAGTATCTGTCAGGTGATAGGTGCTTTTAGTATTATTAATAGTTCATTCATGAACTATAATAATGTTAAAATCCTAAAGCAAGAAAACATTTTATCAAAGAGATTATTTTTAGACCCGTCAATTTAACTTTAACGGTTGTTACAATAATAATATTATTTAACTAAAAATAAAGAACAGAAGTGGAATGAAAAGAAACAAAACCGTCTCAAAGCAAATGTTGAAAATGTCCTCCCACCAACTTTTTGACAATATCCCAGTCGACTTTGAAATTCTTGTGGCACGTTTTGAAGAGTATTCGGTTGTATTCCTCTAATTGTTGTTCTTATCCGTTCTTTTGTCTGGCCTCACTCGTAAACTTGACTTTTCACATAACCTCACAAAAAACTCGAGAGGTGTGAGATCAGGAGACCTCGCGGGCCATTCCACTGAACCTCCTCATCCAATCCATCTATTGTGAAATACACCATTCAAGTATTGCTGAACTGATCTTGCATAATGCGGTGGTGCTCCATCTTGTTGATTTGGAAAAATAACGGCTAACGTAGGAATTAATTCGTTTTCCAAAAATTCTTGGTTGGCCTAGTTAAATTACCGTTAAAAATATATGGACCTATTATCCTGTCACCAACAATTCCCGCCCACACGTTTAATTTCTGGGGATATTGTGCTCGCTCGCGATACAAGTGCGGGTTTGTGGATGTCCAATATCTACAGTTTTATCCGTTCAAATAGAATGATGCCTCATCTTAAAATAATGCCCTTCTTAACGTTACAGGATTCTTGTATAACATATTCATCCTAGTTTCACAGAACTCCATTCGGCGGTTGGGATCGTTTTCATTCAATTTTTGGAGTAAAATCATTTTGTACAGGTGCCACTTTTGTTTCTTCAAGTGATTTGCCTCCGATTTTTGATTAATTTCATGATCTGTTGTAACAACCTTTTTTTGTGGTTGTATTAAAAAGTACATTAATTTAAGAATCGTTCATTTATTTGGCGTAATATTAGAAAAGTTTTTAATTATTAATATGTAGAATTGAGAATGGCAATTTAATTGGCATTTCCTAGAACATATCTTTTGGGTGTAATATTTCATAAACAGTTATAGTTCCCTTTCTTAAAAAATTGGATTTATATTATGGTATCCGCGCAACGCGTGAAGACTTTTAGGGGGAATACACTTGAGTTATTCTGAAAGTTTTTTTTTAATTCACTTAATGCTGAATGTTACAGCAGTAAGCATGATTTTTACCTAATTTTTTATATTTGGTGCCATCAGATTTTGGTGGTAAGTTATTTTCTAATTCATTATATTTAAAACTAAAGCATTTGTTTGTTTTTTAGGCACTTTCATTTGTACACTTAGATTGCACTTATTTGCACTCCTATTTGACTAATATTTTACTTATATTTTACTCATTTTTTAATGCATACCTTTATATGGCATTTTTATAATAATTATCTTTAATGGCACGTATAAGTCAATATTTTACTATTCTATTATTTTAAATGGCAATTTTTACTTGAATTACATTTTACAACGCAAGTTCTACATACTTTTATAAATAAATTTGGCAAATTAAACTTCAAGGAAATTCAATAAAGTTATGGATACAATATTTTAAGGATAAATAAGCAAGACATTGACCTCACCAAATGAACCATTCTGCTTCATAGTTACCAGTTACAGTTTATGTACCGAACGTTCAAAGGTAATGTTTTTATATAATTTTAGTATAGTATAAGACTTCTGGTTTTTAACCTTATAATCAGATATTGAATAAATTTAAGTATTTCATGTTATGTTATTTTCATTTTGATAAATTGTTGTTTATTATTATTCCTTAGCTAGGTTTTGTTGTTCCTATATATATATATATATATATATATATATATATATATATATATATATATATAAAGACAACATGGCGCTCGAGATTTTATCATTTTTTCATAATTTTTAGATAACATTTTTTTATGAATTAAGTATAAGTGAAAATAATTAAGCTTATGAGAAGCAGGCAGTATTTCAGGTATGTTATTGATTCAGTATATTAGAACTCTCCCCTTATCTTCATCTTCCGATTGAGCCGACGGCAGTAGCGATTGATATTTGGTAATTTTTTTATTAATTAAAATCATTCGATCAATTACAATCAATTTATTACATCATCGCTTTTGTTTTAATATTATAAGTTGGCCCAGTTTTAGTGTTTATACACTTGGAGCCGCTTTTAATGTTATACTGTAGCAACAGCACGAGTTGTTTTATGTGAATTTTCGTGCAAATCCAGTAGCATATTAAGCTGCGTTTCTTCATTTATTGCGGGTCACCCATTTCTTGATCACTTTCTAACATCATCAAATTTTTGAATCGATTGAGTTATCGGTAATCTTTACGGATGAATCTTGTTAAATAACTGCCATACCCGATCTTGCGTTCTTTTTCTATCGCCATATCCCGTCATTATTAATATTTCAATTCGTTCTCTATCGTTAAATTTGACCATAGTAAAAATCGATTGTCAATTCAATCAATTTACTGACAGTGTTGCGAACGTATCCAGATATTAAATGAAATTTCTAAGCATACTACGTATAAAAAAGTCAGACCTTCTATAGTCATGATAATATAAAATTGAAAAATTCTGTTTTTATTTTTCAATATTAATTTCCTCCAAAATTTCTTTATGAAGAAGGTAGGCAAAAATGTTATACCGTCAATTAGACGATTGCGTTGGCTATTAAAATAACAAATAACAATTGGGAGTTGTCATTTAAAAAAAGTTGACAGTGGCATCATTATTCTTAGATTTTAATGCCATTATTTCAGACTTTTACTCACATTGTATAGATATATACAATGATAGTGCTTTAGATAAATAGTAGTTGTCAAGTGTCACAAATTAATTTCAATTTAATTTAACCTTTGCCAACCTTCATGAAAAAGAAAGTAAAGAAGCTTTCGAAACGTCGAATAGGCTACAACCAACACGAGTTAAACCCGAAATAAGTTTAATTTTATATATATATATATATATATATATATATATATATATATATATATATATATATATATATATATATATATATATATATATATATATATATATACCGGTGTATTTTAAAATCACCGACAAAGAAAAACTGGAGATTGTAGGTTCCAAAATAAGACAAAAGAAATTTCAGTTAGTTGGCTCCAGTAGTAAGGCTAAGTAATTTCTCCGACAGGAGGTGACGTGACACCGATCAGTGACGTAGAGGAGCGCTTAAGCCTCGTAACCCACCGGCGTCAGACCAATGAGATACGTGGACGAGCAGTTAAGCTCCGACCCGAAAGTTGTTGGTGACGTTAAGCTAATGCGATGCGAAGATGGTCCCTTCCCCTCTATGGTGAGCATGGGTGATGGCCCATTTGGTATCCAGTGAGAGACGTTGTCGGCGTAGGGGTGTGATGTTGCGTTGCGCACACGTAAAGCACTTTCGGCAGAAGTATAAACCGTCCAACAATTGTTTGCGCTGTGTGAAGTTCGAACTGTAGAAAGTTTATATACTAGACTTATTCGTTATCGCAAGTCTAAGCGAACATATATTAAAGATATAATGTATTTGTATATTATTATTAATATGTTCAACATTAGCTCATAGTAAAGAGGCATCCGTTGTGACGTATATTCTAGAACCACCTACAGAGATAAATTAATGTCTACTTTTAAATACTAAGGTGATATGTATATAATATCATTATAAACCATGAAAAAATTATTTTCTCTGTGTAAGGTTTGAACTCTTATAGGTAGATATTATTCGTGTTCATAAGATATGTTTTCTCAGATAGATGTGCACAATTTACAGCTTTGCCATAGAGGTTTTCTAACCGTTCCATTGCATACAACTTAGCTTTTCAAAATGTCTTTCTATAACATCTGTATATGTTTTAATACTTTATGCGAACTTTTTATAAAGCTAGTAACAGCAGAATGTTTAAAAGAAAATTAAAATTAAAACTTTTTTGGCAGCAAAGCTTATAAGCAACATAGAACTACTACACTCAGTACCCTCCTTTAGGTATATGAAGTGTAAGCATGGTTATTTTATATTTATTATAAGTTTACGGATATCAGTACACTTAGTACAATTATTAGAGAGTAGAGCAGCAAATGAAATCTTTTCATTATGCTGAACTCCACCTGGAACCATAATGAAATTAGTCCTTTTTTTATAATTGTATTAATTTAAAGAAAGACATTATATTATATTATTAGTGTTAGAAAAAATGGAAACTAGAAAACAATTCAAATATTTTCGCTAAAAAATGAACATACGTAATTAGTTAGAAAAATAGGAACTTAAAAATCATTTAACGTTGCATTCTTAATATTAATAAGAATTTGCAATAAATAGCGAATATGATGACCCTGCAGTAGATAACCCACCGTACGTACATATTATTGTTTAGTTTAATTAAAGGTATTTCTGATTTTATTAAGTACAACACTATTAAAAAAACAAAAGGGGTGTAATAATTTTATTAAATAATCATGTGAAGCAAAAAACAATCACAATCTACAGCGCAAAAGTAACTATATCAAATGTTATCAGGGAAATAGTAAAAACACATGTTAAATATATATATGAATTTATTGTGAAATTACATAATAAAACAGACAAAAATTAGTAGAATTGAAAATAATAATTTAGGTATATATTCCTACTATCCACAATGTTCCGTGTAATTCTCTATATAGGTAGAGCCTAACCTCGATGTGTTCGTAAACCCCTTCAAAAGTAAAACTATTAAAAACAAACAACATAACACAATTACTCACTTCTAGGTATTTAATTTTTATAAAATCTATCAGTCGTTTTTCTGAAAATTCAAGTTAAAGAGCTTCCGTTAACTTTCAATAAACTGTATGACAAGAATTTGTCATAAATAGCTAATGTGGTGATACTGCAGTAGATAATCAGTTGGACATTCACCTTTTAACCTGCGATATTTTATAATTACTTTGTAACATTGTTATTTCTAGAAAAGGATCCTAATAAAGAATTCATTTGTGCTGTACGTAAGGTAAAATATATGTTTACACCTGAATCATTAATTTTTATCAATAATTTTAGGCTTCATTGTATACATATTAGGTAAATATTCGCCGGTGTTCATCAGGTACTTACGTTTTCTCATTTAGTAAATCCATTCTTAGTAATTTATTTTTTTTAGAAATGGCCTTAATCGAAGAGAATAACCTAAATAAATAATTTCTGGTTTCAATTGAATAATTGCACAATGATCAAAGTAATTACGTTTGGAGAGTTGTGGAGCACACTCCTCCTTATCGACTCATTTGAAGATCATTTATTTTGAAAGTCACACTGGCGACATGGAGGAGCATTTAAGCCCCCCACCCACATTTTGGAGGTTGAAGGTCACACCAATCAGAGACGTGGACGTTCGCTTAAGCCCATTCTCCCACATTTTCAAGGTTGGGGTTACAACAATCAGTGACGTAAAAGAACACCTAAGATGGTGTCAGAGCATTCAGATAAGTGAACCCCGAAAGTTATTGGTGACGTCAAGCCAATTGGATTCGAGGATGGGCCCCTTCCCTACTAGCCTGGGGCATCCAATGAGAGACGTAAGGGGTCAAATTGTAGGGGGGATGATGAGCCTGCGTAAAAGACTCGTGTAACACACCCAAATTTTTAACGCTCACACGAAAAAAAAAGAAAATGATATGTTAATGTATGTATTTGCTTTATGAACAGATTGTACAGGTGATTTAGAAAATTATTTTATGGCAACCATTATATTACTTCACACATGAAGCATTCAACTTCATCGTCGGTAGATGTAGAAATGAATACTGCGATGAAAGTGAATAACTATAAAAAAAGAACTTAAGTCCCACCCCCACATTCATCTACCACACTCAAACTTTTAACGCTCACACAAAAAAAGCAAATGATGTGAATGTATTTATTTGCTTTATGAACAATTCTGTTCATAAAGCAAATAAATACATTCACATCATTTTCTTTTACATTCGTACAGGTGATAAATAAAACATCACACCTGTGTATTAATTATTGATATGAATGACATCACAAAAAAATAACAAAAAAATGTTTCTGTAGTGGATTATCAGCAGCCAACCATTATATTACTCCACACATGATGCAACTGCGTCGTCGCTAGATGAAGAAATGAATTCACAATAAAAAAAAGTGTAAAATTGCGTTAAAAAAACTTACCCATTAATTCTGATTGTCAATGCCAATTATTATTAAAAAACAAGAAAATTAAAGTTTGAATTAGAGCAAGTGCAATACATTTATCTATACAGATATATGGTTTTCTTTAGGAATAAAAGAAGTTCAAAAGGACTTTTCCAGTTCTGTTTCATTACACCTGCGTGGGTATGGTGCAAGTAACTGAGCGTATGTGCAATGTGGCGCCCATCGTAGTGGATTATCAGATGGTAAACATTGGTTTATTCTAACTACACACACGAAGCATTCAACTGTATCGTAGGTAGATGTGGAAATTAATCCTGCTGCGGCAAGAGATGGAGGTGAGTGAACTTCATGCAATGTTCGATACGTTGGTAAACGTTTATCGAAACAATTGTAATACTGAAGATAATAAAAGTTTGGTGGCATGTCACACATGTTCTCACCTTAAAAGACTACCAACATGAAATAATTTATTATATACGCTATATATATATATATATATATATATATATATATATATATATATATATATATATATATATATATATATATATATATATAAAATAATATTAAGTGTTCATATAATATACTTCATCACAAAGAACACATGAATCATTCTCTATACTTTGTGTAACATTGTTAGGTGTGCTCTACACGATGAACACCAGTGTACTGGCTTGTAGCATTCATTGCATAGATGCATATGACCAACAGGGTGAGAACGAGTGTGAAGGGAAAATGTGTGTGGATAATATCCCATGAAAGCATGATAATGGAAGTATCGAATTCGTTTATCCAAGTTGGCGAACTATCCCGAATTCCACTGCACATCGTCATATATATTCCTTAGCGCCTCTGTTATGGTAGAAGGTATTAGTCCTTTTTTTTTAAACTGAACCCAGTTTGGTATTAGTTCACCTATTTACCGCGCACTAAGATTCAATAGAGACTATGGTTGGTAGCACTCACTAGACTCTCAGTCGTTGTGTAATGGCACTGTTAGAAATTATATGTTGGTATATGTGTGTAGTTATCGCTGCTTTTAAAGTGTATGACCTTGTACCGACATATGCATAGGAACCTTGTTGACGGCCTTGTACGTACTGAAGTGGTACAGTAGGTGACCTTGATGTGTGTGGTTAGAGAAAACCTTGAAGCAGCGTGGTTGACGAGGTCACGTTATTAACCTTGAATAAAAAATAATGGGGGAGGTGAGATATAAATAGAGATGGAGTATATGTGAGGCCAGTGGCATATAACACATGTTACATCAAGGTGTAGGAAAGTCTAAGATGGCGAGTTTTATAAATTCAAGTGAATGTCGTGATGTTCTGATTAATAATGTACAATATTTTCTAAATAAAAGTAAATCGTAATACGTTGGTGCCGGTCTGTCGCCCCAATTCAGTTTTGAACCGTGGATCGAAGAGTAATGGAGTGGTGTTTGATAAGCTGGAATGTCACATACTTGTGGACAATCAAGGAATAATTACAAATTATTTCTACTCACCTGTCGGTACATGGTTACCAACAAAGGTGGGTTTGAAAACTGTATCGTATGAAACTGTTAACAAGAAGAAAGTTATTCTCATCAGTGATTGAGAAGAATCAGAAATTTATTTAGGATGGGAGTCTATAGAACAGTTATGGAGACTTCTTAACGTAATAAGTTGCAATTACTATCTACTATGGAATTTCCTGCATTTTGCAATAAAATAATAAACGCGGCAGCTGTAAATTGCGCTAGAGCAGTGTAAAGAGTAGTATGTCAATTTCAATCATTAGGATTTGATGCTGAACATGAAAAAGTATATGGAAAGGGTACGTTTAGTAATGAGTATTTGGATAATGTGGTATACAATTATGTTAGAGGAATACGTCTTTTTGAGAAATACCTTCAATCTCATGAAGATGGTGTAGAGTGTATTTGTTGTATGAAACATTGGAACAATTTGTATCCGAAATGAAGCGACATTTACCGAATTACAATTTATCAGATCTCATTAATGAATCTAAAAACGTAGTTCACTATATAGTAGAATAGAAACAATTAGCTGGAGACGCTACACCTTTTAAGAAAAGAAGAATGACTGTAGCAACATAATTCCACCAAACAACGTAAATGTGTGTTTGTGAAATGGTTTAGTAGTATGTAGTATTCTGTGTATATATTAATGTAAATAAAAGTTAAAATTCACAAAAAAAAAATATGACATAATATTACAGTAGATAGAAGTAAACGTACATAACGTATTATATAATGTCTTTGTTAGAAATCCATGAATTGTGAGAATTATCAAAATCCAACCACTTATCGAGAGATTTATTTCCTTGACGTCGTATTACACGTTCGACTAAGTGAACGTTAGGATATTTACCACTTTGAAGTTCTGACTCATTGAAACGACATTGAATCTCTTGATCTGGATTATCACGTAATGCGTAGGTAATTGGGCTTGAACGTTTTACTATTTGAAAGACTTCGTAACTCCAATTAGGTGTAACCCTTAGATAATATGCTTCGATATTTGCTAATACGTACACAATCCCTCGTTTTAAATTAATGTGTTTTACAGTCAAGAATTGTATGACATTTTAAATGTTTTAAAATACCAAGTATTTTTTTTTGCATTTAATAATTATTGACAGTAACAATCAGAATTACTTAGCATAAGTCCTATGTTTTAATATAACTTTATACCTTTTTTATAGTTATTCATCTGAAACGAATCCTTGCTGAAGTAGGATTCATTTCTACATATACCGACGTCACAGTTGAATGTTTCATCTGTGGAGTAACCTAATGGTAACCATTTGATAATCCACTATGGGATCATTTTTTGTGATGTCGCTCATAGCAATTTTATTTTATTATTTTTTTATAATAATTGCATTTAACAATTAGAATTAATGGGTAAGTGTTTTAATATATTTTTTTACCTTTTTTATTCTTTTTTTTGTGTGAGCGTTAAAATTGGGGTGTGGTAGACGATTATAAATTTGTAATGTACCCTTGAGACGTTTGTAATTATGTTGATGTGTAAAAGTTTATATTGTATAACCTCGGTATTGTGCAACTTTGAATATGTGGGGGAGTAACTCACATTGTGAAACCATTGTACTGTGAGACATTTGTACTACGAGACCTTGAAAATGTGGGGGCCGAGGCTTATATTGTGTAACCTTTGTACTGTGAGACCTGTATACTGTGTAACTTTGAAAATCTGTGGGGCGGGGTAATTATTTTTTTCTTTTTTTTATAAGTTATTCACCTTCATGGCTTGCTGAAACAGGATTCATTTCTACATCTACCGGCGACACAGTTGAATGCCTCATGAGTAATTTAATGGTAACCATCTGATAATACACTTCAGGTTCATTTTTTATATCACTCACTAATTTTATTTTATTATTTTTAATAATAATTGGCATTAACAAACAGAATTAATGGGATCAATATAATTTTACACCTTTTTTATTATGCCATTGTCACGTGTTAAAGTGGGAATCGCAGGAAAAGAGAAAGGAGGTCTCTACTCACCGAAGATATTTAAGAAAACCGTCTTACCTAGAACGGTTAGGGCGGGGTTGAGAAAAGTTACATGGTAAGATAGCCGCCAGAAGTCGCTCCCCTAAAGTAGAAAAGGCACCACTATCTCGACTCCTGGATAGCGATGGTGAAGGAGGTGAGTAGGGAAAGACAGGAAGGAAAAGCACAAAGGGATGAGGAACAAGAAGCAATCTAAGGTAACAAAACTGTAATTTCTACACAAATACTCAATGCTGTTATAGACAAGGAAATTAAATTTTTGGTTTCACGCAAATAGTAAAGCAAACAAAATTCTTACTAAACCCCAAGTGTGACCCACAAAGTAAACTTTTTTTTCAAACGCTTGCAAGTAAAACGGATTCTTTAAAGGAAATGACAAACAGACAGCCACTACAAAGGCGTGCTGATAATCAAACTTAGTTAATACACTTGCTGTGTTGTACACAACCCAAAAATAATCATATTAGCAATAACATATGCGTTTGACCCGAAATTAAATTACCAGAAAAGGTTTTGGGAAAGACCTTTCGATTTGTCTCTTCGTAATTTTTTTTTGTACATACATTAATTTGTACCAACTGCTAGACATAAGCAAAAGCAACAGAAAATGACTGGCATAGAAACGTTCTCCGAACACAATTCAAGATAAATACTGTAACGGCGAAAGAAATATGTCTAGAACAGACGGAACTATCATTTGCTTGTTCCACCAATTCGCAAGTAATGACCCAAAATCTGAAGAAAACAAAATTGTGCAGAGTAATAAGTTGAGACAGCTAATTCATAAATTTCAATGAATCCAACAAGTAGAAAACTTAAAAACAGCCACGTCAAACAATAAAGTTATTGATAAATGTTCATAATAGTTACACAAAATCACACTTAACCTCGTTCAAATTAAAACTCTGAAGAAAAATTTTACTTATTCGTACGTATAATAAATATCATTATTCGCATATTTATAAAACAGTGCTTGTGCGCAACTTAATGAAAACGGTTTCTACGTATATACATAGGATGGACGCTAATTTAGATGTGTGCTTATGCTTCAATTCACAAATTACTGAGACAATAGTAGGAAATGTAACATCCCTCAGGACATGCGATAGAGGTCACTTATGTACAGATTAAACGGTTATTTAGGTAGCACTAGGTAATTTTAGGAGTGTGTGCAATGTATTATAGGTAGGTGAAATGATGCGGTAGTAAGTGATTCAGTGCTGTTATATTCCAGAGAGTTTGTCATCTTTACGGGGGTCATATAAATAATTCACCCACTTAATGATTAATACTTCTAGCCCAGAGCTATAATTAGCTATGGGAAATAATGGATAACTAGAAGATTTTATGCCACTTTGCTCATCGGTAGATTAATAGGTCCAGGTTCAATAACATTTGATTTGCTTATTAACAAAAATAGAATTGCTTAGATATTTTCGCTTTACAAAAAAAAAGGTTTTGCTTCAAACCTGAAAATAAATAATGTAATCTCGGACGCCAATTTGTTTTTAAGGAACAAATAAACCTTAAAAAATAGAAAAGTCACAAAAAACTCATGAAAATAACAAGTAAAAAATAATGAGAACAATGAGTTTTATTACGATATTTAATTTGATTATAAGGATGATCTCTTAAAAACTAATGTTAGTGATTCTTAATTAACTACCTTAAATTATAATGTGAATTAATTAACAATATGAAATACGTGATATAATTTCTTTTACATTTTGGGTGTCACTGTAACTTCAGCAGATAAGGAAATGCTGCCGATTCATCACTTTAAATTTATTGCGCAATTTGGATGGAAGTTGAAGTAAACATCAGACTGATATGCTGGTAATTACAAATGTATAGAAATTTCTTTATAAACCTCCAAACTGAATTGATTTTGTATGGTTCAAAGTGAAATTTGGCAATTGAAGTTCCACCTCGCAGCAGCAAAGACTATTGCATCATCTTGCAAAGTCAACGTTAAAGTAAAATTAAACTCAAAGTAAATATAAGTGGTAAAAGTATAAGTAAAATTGCCTGAAATGTAAATGTCTCAAATTTAGTATAATAATTTTAATAACTCACCATATAAATGTGGCACTTTTAATAAAAAATTTAAGCAAAGCGAATATGGGTTCTACTTAAATACGTAGTTCAAGCAATGAATGAAGGACGCTCAAAGTAACCCTGCGCAATGACCGAAAATGACTCGAAGCGTGAAAAGGGATGTGCAATGAATAATAATTGAAATAATTTATTTATGCAACTAATGCTATACGAAATGCACTTAAGTTGCCAATATGAACGTAAATTTTAGACATACATAAAAAGGTTTGTTACAAGTTGCACGTTATTTAGAACCACAGTAGAATAGATGTACCTACAGGGAGAAGGTCTGGAGTCCATGCGAGAAATAATAAACGTTCTGACCTTTTATCCGGCAAAGATGGTTACCTGTATTGAGGCAGCAGTAAGATGAGGATAGACGACTTCAGTCAGCATAAAGGTATAGGCAAACCTTCCCCAGAATGGAGATAAATTTAAGGTCTCGGTTTATTACCAGGTCGGAGCAATCCCGCGCACATCGGTAACGAACAGATTACTGGACGAGGGAACTTTTCGTTTGTGCTTTCGCTGATTAACGTGGTGGTAACAAAAAAAAAAGATTGAACATCGTGTGTCCGAGTTATTTTAAAAAATGTAATTTTTCTAGATTTATACCCTAATCGTTTGCAACGCTTTTCTTAACATAAAAGGTTATTATACATTTCAACCTAATGCAAAAAATAAAGGAAATATGAGCCTATTTAACTTATCATCTTGGCGCGCATAAAATTTAAAACGAATCAATTGATTTATTATTAGAAAAGCTTAAATTAAATGTCGGAATACATCATCTCCTTGCTCAATACATTTTTGGGTAAACTTAAATACTCTTCTTGTAGCCTTTAAAACCGTACGTCTTCAATATTATTGTAATGATTTTGGTAGACTTCGATTTTTAAAAACCCCCATAAATAAAAATTCATTAGTGTCATGCCTGGAGAACGTGGAGGCCTACGAACTGGTCCCCTTGTAGCAATAATACGATCATGAAAAAATTCACTTATCAAATTATTGACGTTTTGAGTATTATGCGAAGGTGCACCATCTTGCTGAAAAAACACTATCTGACGATCAGCTAAATTAAGGTCATCAAAAAACTCTTCTAAATGGATCGGAGAACATTTAATTAGCGATCACTTGTTAAAGTTCCTTCGTAAAAAACTGGGCCGACGATTTTAGAGCCAAAAAGACCACACCATAGATTTAAACTAAAGCGTGTCTGTGGATTACACGGAAAATTTCGCATTAGATTTACATTACTCCAGTAATGATGATTATTTCTATTATACATGCCTCTATTACTGAAATTAGATTCATCCCTCCAGAGAATTAGCCTGAGATTGCGTATTTGGTATTTACAAACCATTGGCAAAATATAATTCTTCTTTCTTGGTCGCCTGGTAAAATACTCTGAGTAAGCTTGTATTTATACGCACGTATTGATGTTTTTTCAAAATATTCCGTATAGTTCCGAAACATAATCCACAATCTCCCACGCAATCTCGTATGGAATTTTCGCGATTTACTTCAAAATAAGCTAGCACATTTATTTCCGTTTCTTCATTCATCACACATTTTTTAACGTGCCTTTGGCAAAAACATTTTCATTTGATCTAAATTTTCGGCATAATTTGAGAAAATACCTTCGATCTGGAGTTATTCTTTCTCAAAACAGGGCATTATATCATTCAAGAGCACGGTCAGCATTTTTTTGACGTGCTGTGTATGCTTCAAGCATACCACATTTTTTTAAATGCGTAAACGGCATTATAATAATTTGTATAAGCTAACACCGAAATGAATTGTTTCACAAAAATAATTTATAAATGTAAAAATGACAAGCTTTATTGGTTTTATTGTTTCGCATAGTATCCCTAATGATTTAGAAATAAAAATAGCTAAACATAATTAAAGGACATAATAAAATACTTATAGTTATCTTCGTCAGTAGTAATATTTGTTAAAAATTGTTAAACAATTTTGTCAAAATTGAAAAATTAAAACATAAACATCAGCCTGCTATTAATACAACAGTTTGAGAAACGTATAAAGCCAGCTATAAAATTTTAGTAAAGAATAACTAGGTCATTCAAAATTAAATATTGTTAAACTGCCTTAAAGATGACAAATCAGAACACTCTCTACGACGAAAGCTAACAATTAAAGGACGTACTTCGGTACTAAATTAAATAATAATTATAGCATATTTCGTATAATATTTCGGTTTTATTTAAATTTTATGATATCCTACAAGCGAAAAGTGAAATAGGCTCATATTTCCTCTATTTTTGGTTTTAGGCTGAAATTCGTAACATTTTATGTTATTAAAAGTGTTGGCAATCGATTAGGGTATAATTATACAGGGTGTCCCATTTAAGAAAGTTACATCTTTTAACATAACTCGGAAACGCTATGTTCAATTGTTTTACTGTTACCATCACCTTAATCAGCGGAAGGATTATTACTATCTCTAATTTAACCGACCTCGTAACTTCAATAATAAAAAAGTTAGCAATAGAGCACACTTCAATTTGATCACCGTATATATATATATATATATATATATATATATATATATATATATACAGGGTTAGTAAAACCTGTGTCGTAGTAAAACATCTTATTTATACTAAGAGATACCAAAAAATTTTATAAAGATAAAAGTTGAAGACTAGTCCGGAGCATATTTTAAACAGTTTTTCGAATATACAGGGTTATCCATATTGAATGGATGAACCAAATTTACTTTTTTTTTAATGGAATACCCTGTATATTATTTTGAAATTGAACATGGCTTAACTTGACTATTACACCAATATACGGTTTTACTATGTTATACGGGGTATTTTAGGAGAGGGTCAATTTTAAGTAAAAATCGTGCCGTATCCGAGAACTTGTAGCCTCCAAACTAAACACTCTGTAAATTTTTTCATCCATCGATGGAGAGATTCGTCCCCTTCAACTTTACTATTTACGTTTGGCTACCAAACAGCTCCTACAACAGTTGAAAATGTGAGAGAGAGAATAACAGAAGCTTTTAGATCCATTACACCCAATATGCTCAGAAACGTTTCACGAAGCTTCAACGAAAGAAAAGACCTGTCATCAGAGAGAACGGTCGACACTTTGAATAACCTTTATAACATTTAAGTTTACATTTAATGTATCTAGTAAATTAGTTACTTTCATTTTCAACTAGTGTTTGTTTCTTGAATAAAAAAAAATGTTCTAGAAGTTTTGTAGTTTTCTATGAATTGGGCTGAGTGTAGCTCATGTAAATAGTAAAGTTGAAGGGAATCAATCTCTCCATCGATGGATGAAAAAATGTACAGGGTGATAAGTTTGGAGGCTACAAGTTCTCGAATACGGCACGATTTTTACTTAAAATTGGCCCTAACTCCTAAAATACCCCGTATAACATAGTAAAACGGTATATTGGAGTAATGGTCAGGCTAAGTCTTGCTCAACTTCAAAATAATATACAGGGCGTTTCATTAAAAAAAACTATAATAATGACGTGTCGGGTTATGGACCATAATGTGTCAAAAAATAAGCTTTTCCAAAAAAAAACACTATTTTGGGTAAAAACAAGACCATATTTGAAAACTCATACAAATTAAAAATAATTTTTCTTTTGTTAAGTGTAGATGCTGTAAGTTCTCGAATACGGTACGATTTTTACTTGTACTCCGTATAACATAGTAAAACCGTATATTGGAGTGAGTGAAAAAAGGCTGATATAGAGTCGAACCCCAAGGAGAGTTGTGTGACCAGGGTATCGATAGCGGCAGGAGCCGTTTTCTTTACTTCCACTTTACCAATATCGCGTTTTGTGGCCGGTTGATCAAGGTGCCACTGGTGGCGGTCTCCTCGGTCGCTATGGGACTTCTTTCGCCGAGGTCGAAGGAACTTCAGGTAACCCCTGTTATCGCAGTTAACGCACTTTGCTCGGTCGGTGCGAGTGCATTCACTGCTGCCGCCCAACAGCAGCTCTGTTTTTGGCGGAAACCCCGGTATCGGTGACACTGCCCGATGCCAGTTTTTCGCCTCAAGTTCACGACGGTGATGCGTAGGCGGACGACGTGCTCCACCTCTCGGATATTCTTTGCTTACTTTGCGAACGGTAGCTGTACCAGTACCAGAGGATCGACAATCGTCGCTGCTTCATGCTAGAACTATAATAAACGTAAAACCACGTTGGTGTAGCTATGAGCTCACGTCTGTTTTGATAATTGGTACCGGCGCGCCACTTATAACCACCTTAAACAAACGATCGCTATTGGCTTGATAGGTATGATATGGGGTATCATTCCCATCCATAACTCTGAGTAGCCTATCTTGGGTCTTGGTTGAGAAGGATCCTTTTGCTAACGGCTTTGACTTGGGTGAAGGCAATCCCACGTCGGTCTAGTTTTCAGGAAAAGTTAACCCAGCCCTCCTTCTGACGAAGGATTACCGAGGGCGCCTTCTCCTTGGTAACGGTTTCCATGGCTTCCAGGCCAGTTTTTCAGAGGCTCGGCGTCTTCTTTGGCTTCCTCCTCTGTCTCATGGAGTTGTCCCCTTCGGGCTGGTAAAAACGGGCGAGCGCCTTCTTTATTTTTTCCATGCTGACGCAGCGTCGCCTGCAATGAACGTCAACGTTGACGGAGTCGCCAACTGGGTCTTAGCTAGCGGGGAGAGGTTTGTTGGTACCACCTCTTCTATCTTGCGGCGGCCGATGGTGCGTTAATGCTCGACCTTTCCCACGGTAGGTCTAGCAGCGACGGTGTCATGTTCTGCGGTGATAGCTTCAGCAATGGGTACTCAACCATCTACTGGTAGAAGGCACGCAGCCACTCCTCTCGGCTATACGGCCTACACGTCATAAGAACAATGTCGGCGAACGGTGTTTTTTGAAAGGACAAATTTGTCTATAAGTCGTAGTAATCTCACCGGTCGAGACCTAAGCCTCGTTCGCGATATTGTAAGATCCAATTCATCTACAATTCAGCAAAGTTTTTTAAAATTTTAAATATTTAGCAATACATACAGATTATAAATACAAAATACACTTATTACTAAATAAAGTATACAAGTATTGTGTTATGTTGGTGGTGCGCTTCTCAGAAGTCTTCGTCCCCTTCAGCGCGTGGAATGCATGGTTGTTGGATTGCGTGATATTGATGGTATGCCAGTTGATATCATTGATATTAGTGTCCAAAAGAGTCTTGTGTTGATGGTTGTTGCTGGTGGAGTTGTGGTTGTATCGAATGTCTTGTTGTCGCTCGGTTCATGTACTTAAACTGATGACGCCTCAAGTATCTGAAATAGAAGGAAAACAAGTGTTAGTTCTGTGAATAATTGGTCGGTATTAACAGAACATGAAGAATTAAATAAGAGTCGATACTAGGTACTTATCTTGGGGCACCAGTCTTCGCGTCGGACCTTTGAACGATTACCCGAAAAGGGGAACCACCTCTGAACCGTGTGTGAGGATCACTCCTCACAGGTCCGTCGCAGTTTCCGCCTGAGCGAGGGCCTCTGTCTCCTTGCGAATGACCGGTGGGACCATCTTCATATTGACACCTAGAAGAGTAACTACAGCGGCGACAGCCGCTTTCGGCACTGCCGCCATTACAACTTTGCCTGCCGTTGCTCGGGCGTAACTTTGGGCAACCCACGTAGCTATCGGAGTGTCACAGTTAACGCACTAGGCCCAGTCGGCACGGGCATCGTGCATTAAATGGAGTGGTGATCACCGGCGTCGCCCTGCAGCAACTCTGAAACCCTGACATCTTTGACACTGCCAGATACCGTATTTCCGCCGCAAGTCTTCTGTCATTGGGAGCCGGGCAACGTATTCGAAATCCCGGATCTTCCTGTCATCCTGTTCTGTCGGTAGATGTACCAGCACGAGAGGGATCAGTCGTCTTGGCTGATTCATCCTAAAACAAGAGATCATATAATACCGATAGTTCTACGGGAAGGCCACACCACGTTTTACCACCTTAGCTAGACACGCGCTGTTTGCCTGATAGGTATGGTACGGATACCTTATCAGTTTGACTCGGTCCTGGAGTGAGCCACGCTGGATCCAGATTCCCCCGCTGATTGCTTTGACACATTTTAAAGGCGGTCCGTTGTTTGTCCAGTTCACGAGAGCAAACGATTCAGTTCTCCCTCTGACAAAAGATTACCGGCGGCACTTTTTTCCCTCGCGTCTGCCGCTGTCTGCGTCGTCGTCTGGTCCATTGCTGCTGGGATGTCGGTGAACTCCTTCAGTGAATGGAACGTGTTGCCCGTCGGGGACGGCGTTGGCAGGCAAACTGTCGGGGTAACGACGGTATCTCGCACTGCTGGGTTGAGTCATCGCTGCTAGCGGTGCAGGTTCACCTTTGCGTCGCTCATGGTAAAGACGGTGTTGTCTCTTTTTGCGAATTGACAAACTTGACTTTATCTGTTAAAGATAACCCTTTTTTATCGAAATACCAACCTCGAATCTGTGACATTGTAAGTGTAATGCGCGTTCTATGTAAACAAGAAGTAGGTGGACCATGTTACCCGTGTGACATAAGTGCCGCTTATTCGAGACGGAGTTTAATAATGAGATTTTGCCGCAAAAAGGCTTTAAACGGCTTTAGTAATGACGGAAGTGGGGATAAAATCTTTGTAAAAGATAACAAGGAAAATGATTAATTAATTAATAATCAACCTTTTGTAAAGAATTTCAAATATTTATAGTTTATTCATTATGTTGGATTCAAACAAATTTGATAAACTTATTTAAACAAAGCTTGTACTTTTTAAAATTTAAAGTAAATATGATGTATTTTGTGTTTGAAACTGAGATAGTAATTTACTTACGTTGTTTTCTATGACCATTAATCGCTTTTAACATCTCGCCTAGAACCCTTTACCGAAAAATTCCGATCGTATTAACGCCTTATAACCTACATTGTCGATTTTGAGTTTTATTGAAGAGTAAGCAAATTTTGAAGCAATATTTTAAATATCGCAGATAACCAGCGAACTTCTTCCGACGAGTTTAGTAGGCCACCACTCATTTCAATAATCCCATGCGATGCCTAGTGCGGGTCGACTGTATAATAATGATTATCTTTGATAGTGATTTAATATATAGGGGTGATAATTATTTGACTGAGACTTAGTTTTGGTCTGAATTTTGAAGCAATCACACGCAATATAGCAAAACCATAAGTTCGATGATACAGGCCGGTGGCGGCATCGACAGTTCTACTTGGTAGACTATTGAAATGGGATAGTGAGGTTTCTCTAACATAACTTTGTTAGTTAGAATATACAGTGTGTCCCAAAAGTTTGGAAACGCTCAATTATCTCAGTTATTTGTGAAGTGACATATATGAAAATTGGGGAGTTCACATTAGCAATCATGCTCTATCCAACAAAAATATTTTCAGTGATACAGTGTTGCCGCTTTTACTAAAAATTAAAAGCAACTTTGATCATTCAAATGGAACACCAATGTATATTATTCAATTTTTTAATGCCCGGAATAAATCTAAATACATCTTATGTATGAAGTCATACCTATCTTCAACCATTATAACAAATAAAAATTAGGGGTGTTTGATTGTTATATTCCAAAGGTAAATTGCACCACGATCTAGCTCAGTGAGGTACAAACCTATGAAACTTATTGTAATTGAGAACTCATTGATTTTTGAGTGAGGGATGCAGAGATTTATCCGTAGGTGTAATAAGTATTAACATTTGTTTTATTGTTGGAGCGTCACTCAATTTATACGATTGATAATTAAAATACAACAAAATTGAGAAAAGTTGTACCTTAAAGCATAATAGGTAACCTGGATAACAATACCCAATTGTAGTTATATGTATATTTAAGTAAAACAAAACGTCTGAATAATTTCAGCATAAAGTAACTCAAATGATATTTCTCGTAACGATTTACGATTTTAAATAATTACTAAATCAATACAACTATATAAGCTTATCATCTACTTATGCAATATGATCAACCCAGTATTCAATCATAAAACATACTGATCTATGTCAACATTTATTAGATTATAATAGGTTATGAACTCAAATGTTTCTATCTTAGAACAGAAATCAGTTGTTCTTTTATAACAAAACTAAACTACACTGATTTGTATTTACTTAAACTGCACCAAAAGGGTGAGTACACAATAAATATTTTAATCTCGTCTTAAAACGAACTGTAGCTTGAGAATTTTCATTTCCAATTCACAAGACAAATATACGATGTGTTCAACGTACAAATAAACGAAATATAAACAACTATAGACCGTAATGTAAGGTACACTATAATTGCCCTTAATATAAACGTACGGTAAGATACTATAACTTTCATCTGTCTTCAACACACAAATAAACGTACTGTAGCATGTATTAATGTAAGGTAATTTTCATTTGTGTTCCACCTACAATAAGGAAAATGTAGATTAAACTAACGCAGACTCGAACGACTAGAGCGGCTGATACTGACCACGAACGCAGAGTATATATATATATATATATATATATATATATATATATATATATGTATGTATGTATATAACAACATGTGTGATTTATGCAAAACAAATTTATACTCATGAAGTTGGCAATGTATTGTCATGCGCCATTTTATGTGTTTTCCGTGACGTCATGCTGCACGCCTTTGCAACGATACGCAATTATTACCATATTGGGAACTTGCCTATTCTAGGGCCTTGCCACTGACAAGGGATTATTTCCCTATCTTTGTTCCCTAATAAACATAATATTTACAAAAATGTAATTAGAAGCCTTACATACCTTATAAAAGGGAAGCAAAACTTAAAAAAGATAACGTAATGAACGGTACGGTAAAAAAAACAGAAAGGAAGTGAAGTAACCGTGTTCAATACTCGTTTGCGCATAAAACAACTAAAATAGATAATACTAAATATACGCAGGGATGTTCGTAATTATGTAGACTAAAGAGGAAATATTGACATATACTAAAATTTAATTATTGAAAGAAAAAAGAAATGCTTAAAGAAACTAATATAATGTAAATATATTTATCAATAATGATGCAAATTTCGAAACTTAATTAAGGTAACTATAGCCAAAAATTGAAAACAAATTAAGGTAACAATAGCCATTTACGAAATAATTGACAGATCATTTCGACACTTTGACAGGCTGTGAAATCTAAACCTTAAGAGATCAAGGTTTACATTTTCCTATCTTAGTTTTCAAAAAAACTATTGATTGATAAACACAAAAACATCTAATCTTGTAATAAGGAGTTAATTGGAAACTTGTTTAAAAAGGTTACGAAACTATGTACTATGTACTAAATTAAATGTTCAAATTGTTTTCCTTACACTTCTTGGGAAAAGCCTGGGTGGTAGTAAAATTTTTCTATAACCATATCTTCGGTGATTAGATCAGAGTCAATTTGTATGCGTTGTCTTAAATCGTCGAGATTCTCCGGTTTCGTAGCGTATACTTTATTTTTTAGATGCCCTCAGAATAATAGTAATCTAACGACGAGAGGTCGACCTCGCTGGCCGCTCTATATAAAGCCTTCTGCCTATGCGTCTGTTAGTAAAAGTTGTATTCAAATATTCCCGCACTATACGAGCATAGTGAGGAGGAGCTCTATCCTGCTGAAACCATGTACTTTGATAGTCTGAGCCAGACAAACGTTGAATTTCAGGAGCGATTAAATTTTGAAGCATACCCAAATATCTGTTAGCTGTTAAATTCTCTTCTATGAAAAATGGCCCTATAGTGCGAGTTCCATACAATCTTGCCCAAACATTTATTTTCTGAGGGTCCTGGGAATGCGCTTCTCTCATCCAATCCGGATATTGATCTGGCCAGTACCTATAATTATGACGATTCACATTCCCATTTAGCATAACTGTCACTTCATCAGAAAAAACAACGTTCTTAAAGAAACCACTATTCTCGCCCCACTTAGCCATCATGGTCTCACAAAATTCGTTTCTTCTACCGAAATCATCAGATTTTACAGCCTGTCAAAGTGTTGAAATGATGTCAACTATTTCGTAAATGGTTGAAGATAGGTATAGGACTTCATACATAAGATGCTGTTCCGTTTGAATTATCAAAGTTGCTTTCAATTTTTAGTAGAAGCGGCAACACTGCATCACTGAAAATATTTTTCTTGGATAGAGCATGATTGCTAATGTAAACATCCCAATTTTCATCTATGTCACTTTACAAATAACTGAGATAATTGAGCGTTTCCAAACTTTTGGAACACGGTATAATATAATTTTTCTCTATTAATAAAGTTTTTCTAACTCGGTGTGTCTAAGTACTCTTAAACGCATTGTTTGTAGTGCGTTTAGAAGCTCCTTAGAAACATCGTTTCTGGTAACTTTTTTGGTGGCTTTTCTGGTGTAATAATGTTTTGACATGTCTGTTGGTTAGATCTAGGTTAGATATTTAATAAAAAATTAAACGCGTAAATTTCGACAGAAAGTTAAAAAGTTAATGTTATGAGCGTTATTATTTTAAGAAAATCTATTAAATTTATGAAAAATATATATTTGTAAATATTTAATTACATTTTCAAGAATAAAATTACTACATACATAGGTATACATAGGCTCGGCTTTACAAGTATTTTTTTAAAACATATCACTTTTTTTCAGATAATATTTTAGGACAATGTATAATTAAGTCATATTTTGCAGAATTATATAATGTTTTCATTTTTTATAAGACAATTCAATGGGATACTACTACATTATTATCTGATGGACGTCTTCTTTGATACTTGAATGACTTGAATTATAAATCTAATTTAATAATAAACTGTTAATGAGTACAAGTGTATTAATCAGTTTTATTCGATTAAATTATTCAATTTGTACTGTAAACATAAATACAGTACATCCGAGGGATCTTTAGGATTACGTAATCTTGAAATGGCTGGCTAAACCACCTATGTTTCAAATTTTAAGTAATCTTATAAAGAACGTATGAAACGATAGAGCATAAATACGGTAGTCTTTGCACGTACTCGAAATACGTTTGTAAAATCATACGCTCTTCAACGCACAGCGTTAGTCAAATTTCGAAACCTAACTTAACCTTACATTCTGTCTGTATGACTTATTAACGCCGGTGATTTATTTCATCTTTTTAAATATTATACCAATATATATATATATATATATATATATATATATATATATATATATATATATATATATATATATATATATATATATATATATATATATATATATATATATATGTAATTAAAATTATTATTAATTTTATTAAATACATAAATAAAAAGTTTACCTCGAGTAGGATTTGAACCTTTCGTTCATAACAAAAACTTATAATAATTATACCAATATGTTTGCCAACATTATTGTATTTCATCGTAAGTATTGAACTTAGAATTATTTTAGAATAGGCGTATTAACCTTTAAACCATTAATTACGAATATTTTTCTGTAGTTGTCGAGATGCCGGGGAAACGTTTAAACTCACAATCACAAGAATTTGTGATTAAACTAATAGATTACTTTAATCGAGAAAAAGCAAACCAAGGCCCATTAATTCCAGTTACTGCTGTTTATGAGGTTAGTAAAGTAACTGCGGCTTTAATATTGTCTATAAAAAATTAGTTTTAGAGAGTCTCTGAAGCTTTAGATATCTGTATAAATACCGTTTACACGATAAAGCGGAGGAAAGACCTTAATCCAGTGTCGCTGGAAAAAAAGAACAAGAAGCAAACTGAAGACCAAAGATTTATCCGAAAACACTACAATAGCTATTAGAAATACCGTATACGACATCTATAAAGAAGGTAATGTATAGTTTAAAAGTGCAACAATAAAATAATTTATACTTTTTAAAAATAGGTGAACATGCCACTATAACTTCTTTGAAATTAGGATTAGCCGCTAAAAAGTCCATCGAAATTAATCGTACATCATTGAATATAGTGCTGAAAGAAATTGGATTTAATTTTAAAAAATACAACCATAGAGATCTAACTGAAAAGTGGAATATCTTGTATCAGAACTGCATTTTTAAGAAAGTATATTGCAAATATTAACAGCGAGTCTGTTCATCGACAGGTTTTCCTTGACGAAACATGGATATTAGCTAAAGGTAGTAAAACTCGATCTTGGCAAGATAGTAAAAAATTACGATGGTAAAAGATTTATTGTTGTATATGCCGGAAACAGCAATGGTGTTATTCCCGAGGCGAACTTACTTTTTCAATCGAAATCTGCAATGAGAGATTATCATGGTGAGATGTGTACAAAAAGTGTTCAACAAAAGTAGATTCCGAATGTAGAAAAACCGTCTCTAATTGTCTTAGATAATGCACCCTATCATAGCATTTTGGTATCGAAACAACCCACATCAGCTTGGAAAAAGGATATTATAGCATGGTTACATGAAAATAATGTAATATTTTCCAACTGTCTTTCAAAATGCGAACTACTACAATTGGCTAAACACAATAAAAAAGAAACAGTGTACGTTAACGCTGAATTGATACGACAGCATGGCCATGAAGTTCTGCGTCTTCCACCATATCACTGCGATTTCAATGCTATCGAACTTATATGGGCTCAATGTAAAAGATACTATAACACACATATTGGCCATGACAGTTATGGGGACGACAAAGTATTGGCAAGGTGGTCTGACGCTTTAACAATGTGTACTATTTACGTATTTATTTATAAACGGGGAACCCCAATTATTACAAAATTACAAAGAAACATACAGTAAATAATACAGTATTGTACAAACTAAAAACTACCTAACATAAAGTAAAGTAGAAAAAAGAACAAACTAATAATAAAAAAAAATACAGACTACCAAGTACTCACAATCACAGAAAATCTTCACCACCAAGTATCGTTGATGATTATGTTGGTGACATTTTTTCTAAAGGAAGTAAATGAGCAACCAAACAAATCAAGGTCTGTTTTATTTGCATGTCTTACTATTCTTGTGAGAGGACTGTGAAACCCATAATTACGGTTATGATATTTAATTTAACATGTATCTTTAGATCTGGTCCTAAGATCATTAGCTTTTAAACTAATGTTGGAAAGAATATCAGGGGAATCAACAGAACCAGATAATAATTTAAATAGAAAACAAAAGTCAGCTTGAGTTCTTCTACTTGCTAAAGGGCAGATGTTTAGTGTTGCGCAAAGGTAGGAATAATCATAGGTGTGGTTGTCTACATGAATACCTAATCTATGAGCAGTGGCTCTCAGAAACTTATGCTGGATTTTCTCTAGCATATTGATGTAGACATGATAGTATGGACACCATATAATATATGCATATTCCGTATTGGACCTCACAAGAGCACAATAGAGGATTTTGAACGAATAAACAGATTATGTTCTCTGAACATAACCAAGCATTTTTCGGGGTTTAAGCGAAATATTTTTTAAGAACCAGTGCATTTATGGAGTATGCAAAATTAACAACAGTTTGACGCCTATTGAAAGTTAATGAAGAAGCATTTGTTTAGGTCGAGTTCCATCAAGTTAGTAGTACACCACTGAAATACTTTATCTAAGTCAGTTTGCAACTCAAGACAATCATGTACGGTATCAATTTTTTTAAATATCTTTAAGTCATCAGAAAAAAGAAGAAATTGGGGGTACTCAATCACAAGGACTATATCATTTATAAACAAATTGAACAACAGAGGCCCACAATGTGAGCCTTGAGGAACACCAGAGTGGACTTATATAATATTAGAAACATAATTTCTGATCTTAACCTGTAAGAAAGCTATGGAACCAATCCAATAATTTACCATGAATACCATAAACGCTCAACTTTACTACTCGTAAGTCCTGGTTAACTCTGTCGAAGGCCTAAGAAAAGTCCATATATATAGAATGTATCTGACATCCTTCTCCAAAGGCATTCAGTATGAAATTCTGATACAAGAGTAAACCTGTCACTGTAGATTTTCCAGCGGAAAATCCATGCTGCTGATCATTCACAAGACTCTTACATGTAATTTTTCACATCTCGGTTACACCCGACTTATAAATAGGTCTCCAAAAACCAGGAAATATGCCTAACTTAAGAAATAAATTAAAAATAATAAAAATTGGGATACTCACAGTACAGACACATCTTTTAAGAACATATTATGGAATGCCATCAGGACTACAGGAAACACAGTTTTTCAAGGCAGTTATTTTAGTAAAAATATTACTCAACGATAGCTCAGTGGTACTTATATAAATGGTATTATAAGTATTAAGAACAGGTGGAACCAACATGGTCAGTTTTAGTATAAACCGAAGAGAAATGATCTGAAAACAGGTTAGCTGTATCCCAGCCATTATTGCTTGTTTTGTCGTTAAAGAACATATCACATGGAAAATCACAATTTTTCCCTTTCCTAGCAAATCTCCAAAACGATTTAGAATCCGTAGATATGTTATTCTCAATTCGGGACAGGTAACGGCGATAGCATTCATCAGTTAGTCTTACAAGTAGTTCGCAAATTTGAAAAATGCATATGGTCGTCATAATCCAGTTTGTTTATAAGGCTTATGAGCCATCTTCTTTTCATATATATTGGTTTTTAATTCAGAGCTGTACCAAGCAGGAAATTTGGAGGCATGTTTAACAAAAGTAGGAATAAAAGTCTGCATTGCATAATATAGTATATCATAAAACTGTTGAACGGCAATATTTACATCAGATTTGTCCAAAAATGTATTCCAGTCAACTGTTGACAAATAAAAATTAATGGCATTATAATCACCATTAGTAAAATTAAATAGTAGGTACTTCTTTGGTTTTTATTTAATTAAATACTCCAACTGGTATATCAAATACACATGCTGTATGATGAAAACTATTGTGATGCAAAAGGTCAACAGCAGAGGAAGTAGTAATGCCTTTAATATTGGAGAATATTAAAGTCCAACAGTACACCACGACTATTTACAATGGTGTTGTGTTGATAGCAATTTAAATAACTAAGGGGTTTCACACGGTATTAATGAAGGTGAATTAACTGGACATTGAACAGTAACTCCGAAGTCATCGTTTGTCCATGCAGACTTAGGAAGATTATAGTCGCCTGAAATGATAATTTTGTGATTCTGATAATTATTCATTAGATCTTCCACAACCTGGGCAAGAATTAAATATTTGTCAATGTTGTAATTAGGTGGAATATACACACCTCCATATATAAATTTATCTCTTCCGCAACGTAGCTCTATAAAACATTGTTCAACTTGTAATTAGTTTCAATATATTTTGGTTTTAACTTGTTATTATCACCATAAGAGTACCACCACCGTGTTTATCACTTGAATGAATAGACCTGCTGCAGCAAAATGTTGAATAACTCTGAATAATGCTCACATTCAACCAGCTTTCCGTTATAATAATTACATTATAATTGGCTTGTAATACAAAGTCTTTAAAATTATTAAGATTTGATATTAAGCCGCCAATATTTTGATAATAGTAGGATATTATGCTGTTAAGTTTTTTGCTGTGACCTTTACTATTTTAGGAATACCTCTAATATGTTTAATGGTAATGTTAGTTTCTCCATTAGCTCTTCTGGAATCTAGTTTATTTCTGATTTTCTTAATATAATCACGTTGACTATCAGTCATGTCACCTGAAATGGAGTAACCTTTACTCGCTAATTCTTTTCATTTCATTAAGACCTCTTGTACAATAGAAGCATCAGAAAAGATAATCTTTAACGGTCTACAAAAATCTTTTTTGGCTCTACCGATTCGTATAACTTTAACTTCAGATTAAATATTCACAGAAGCTAATCAATTCTGAATTACCAGTTTATCATGACCGATACGATCATCAAGAACCTGTGATGAGGACTCTGCAATGTTGTAAGTCATAACATTCTTGATACATAGTAGTCTGTCCTGAACCTCAAGAAAAAATGCTTCAGGGTCCGAATTATTACTGTTATTAATATTATTAGAGCCAGACATGTTATTTACTTGATTCTGAATTGGTTCAATCTTATTAGTTAAAACACTGACTTGGTGCAGCAATTTGGGTAATAATTTAATTCCTTGGCGACATCCATCAAACAGAAACAGTAAATTTCTTGTCGTCAAAGGAATGCAACGTAATTTAGTTGAAGATAATCCAGAGCAACTCTTATTAAGCTCATTACTACATCCATCACAAATTATTATCTTCGAATCAGGCAAAATATTACATTTAGAACAATTTTTGTTAGACATAACCACACTTTTCGAGTATTAAATTAATATAATTGAGTGTATTTCAGCAAAACTTGAATTTTATATCAAATTTTAACAGAACAAGGTTACACTGACACTTGTCACAGATACTGTAAATTAAACCAAGATATTTTCTAATTAATTGACTAGAAATGATAAACCATGCATGTCTGCTACTAATGAGTAATCATCAAAATGTATTCGACATACCGAAGATTTGATTAGAACTTGGTGTTAATATTACTATTTAGGAATCGTATTTTTATTGTTTCTCTAAATTTTGCATATATATATATATATATATATATATATATATATATATATATATATATATATATATATATATATATAAATCACCAACTCCACTTTACTACGTATATTTATTTCAATAATATCAAATATTAAACGCCATACACTCTTCTTTATACATCATGCTTACCACCACATCTTATAACATTTTTTTTTAGTGTGAACAAAACATATACTGGATATAAAACCATAAAACAAAACGTATATAATACAGGTGAGTAAGATCAGTTGCCTAGTTATAAAGAATTTTAGTGACAACTCACAATACTTGGTACGAAAGAGAGAAACAACTGATGGTAGAAGTTTCACCTTTGATGATCCATTTAAATGATAATGAATCAAGTTCTGAGGATAATTTCTATTGAGTTTGTTAAATTTTAACTGGACATTATACGAACGATTCTTATGGCAAACTTATGTGACACAATATTGTTGTCTATGTTTTATATTTATTAAGAAGGCTTTAGTTTATGAATTTATTGAATAAAAATACAATTAGCTGTAGGTATGTGCCTTACTCATTAACCTTTGTGTAATAATAATAACAAACTCCATATACACTTTCTTGCATAAGGCAACTCTGGTTTACACAACACAACTTCTTAAGTATATACATATTCACAACTAATAAACCTCAAAATCCTTTACATGGATAGGTCTATCGACTAAAGGACCAGTTCTAGTGCATTGTCTTCTTATAATAGCATTGTTATTATTATTAGTTTTACTTTGGTTTCTATTAGTTGATAGATCAACAATCTTTTACAATGAAAGATCCTGGATATTTAGTGTTACACACAATTTTACCGAATCCAAATATTTCCTTTACAATTCAATATACCTTGATCAGAACAAATGTAACATTACAACAATTTGCACGTTTATCAATATATGCTTTATATGAGATTTCATAATGTATTGTTCAATTTCATTAAGTTTGACCACAATTTAAAAATGATCAAATTGTTCATTCTCCTTTTGATTCCTAGAGTAGAAACTGTATCTTTCATGGATAATGTTCTTTCTTGGTTTGATGTACTCTTCAAATGCTTGTATTATTTTCTTAACATCTATGCCATAATTTTCATCCAAGTTAAAGGTATTGTACAACTCTAATCCCTCTTCACCCACAAAATTTAAAAGGATTGCTGGCTTCATCTGGATTACACAACAGTTTAGTTAAAACCACGTTTAGGTTAAGTCAATTATTTCTTGATTGTATACCGCAATTTATCGGTATTAACCATTTAATCCTTTGGTGATCAACATATCAATATAATAGTAAATGAATACCTACCTTAAATTGTTATCCTTGCTTCCTAAAGAAAATATCTTGAAATTTGTAGAAAAACCTATGCAACGCAACGCTTGTTTGGATTTAGCACCCTGATTATTCCAATGTGCTACATCACACTCTTTCCCCGCATTGTTTTGTAACACAATCGCGGAACATATTTTAACTTTTTGTGTCAGTAAACTAATTCATGATTAATTATTCAGAAAATGAGTACATTGAATCAAAAACCATTCTTATTTCTACAACTTTAAAATTAGTTAGGTTACGTACAGGTTTTGTTAACTTTTGTGAATTAATCTAGACGGCGATTTAACTAGCAATTCTTGTAGCGTTTTCGGATTATCGACACGTAGTGCGACTCTGCACTATTCTAGTGTTTAGCAAAGAAATGCCTAGCGCCAGCACTCCTCATAAATGATCCTAAGATGCTCATGTCCTACCTTCAGAGGGTAACGTAGGTTACCGTAGATTTATTTCCCTTTTTTTATTTGATCATATAAATCTACGGTAACCTAGGTTACTGTAGATTTAATTTCCATTTTTTTACCTTGATCATGCGCAAGGCATTAGGATCATTTATGAGGGTGCTGGCGCTAGATCCAGGTGTTTAGCAACACTAACGCAGTGCAACCAAGGGCAACTTAGGTGCAGTTACTAATCCGAACATATGGTTAGAAAAAGGTGCAATAATTTAGTGAGGTTACAGTTCTCGGTTGTGGCGGTCATTATTCATTTCATTATTTGAAGCATAGATAAACCCGGTTTAAGGTACTTTAGCAGCACACCATGAACGGAGTTACAGTTTCTAGTAAATAATCAGTCCTTAAAAATTATGGTGTCTTTAGCACTAGATGATCTTCTGTTTAAATTAAGTAGTGAATCATCCATTTGCAATTTCAAATATAGAATATACAAAAGTCGTTTTTCATTACAGATGATGATACTGTCAATTATATACGTCCCTTGATAAAACATAAATTAGTACATATAGAAGAAGATTTACGCACGCTTGAACGAGTTTCAGAAGATGGGTAAGTTTTCACAATGGCATTAAATAAAAGTAGGTATTGTAATGATGTAAATTGTAGCGCTATTGTTATATACTATAATAATGAGGAAACGAACGCTTCCGATGTTCCAGAAGATAGTTCCAAAACTCCCAATGGTGAATCTCAAGATTCAGAAACCATGAATGTAGATGATAAATTAACTGCAGGTACGTGGTATACATAACTGATTTTTTAAACTATATCTGCAATATACATTTCAGAATGGACAAACGGCGCAACTAAGCTGTTATTGGATAAATCTTGTGATTATTTGAAACAGATAGGCCCAACGAAGACATTTAAGACTAAAAAAGTAATGTGGAAAAGGATCAGCGAGGACATTGCAAAAATTCGCCACTTAACATTCACAGTAGTACCAGTCGAGAACAGGTATAAAACAATAATGAAAAGGAAGAAAGCAGTCGTCGATAATAATTCTACAAGTGGAGCACAACGGATGGAAGTTTCGTTTGAACAAGAGATGAAAAAAATTTCAGACATAGACGACAACATCACACCAGAGGTTATTGTTTCCCCAAATAATACGAAGAAATTTAAATGTAAAAGGAGTTGGGAAGATACTTCTTCAGATAAAAGTTCCAGAAAAAGTACTCAACAGACATTAGTTGAATTACACGTAGAAAAAGAGGCACCATGAAAAATTGGAATTAATAAAATCATTGTTCGAACATAAGTAATGCTTTATTGTTTATTAGAATTACAATAAAATTTTTCTTTTAAGAAATTTCTTTTTGCTTCACCAATTGCCTTAATCTGTCCACCTGTATCTGTGAATGTTTCAACATTAACATTTTCAGGAAAACTTATTATTTCATTGTCATGTAATAAATCACCTTTTAAAATACACACAGCATGATAAAATAAATTTAGACAGCTTCTCAACTTCATGTATGTGCAATTGTAGAAATTGACGAAATCTACTTTTCAATAACCCAAAAGAGTTAGCAATTAACACGCTGGCTCCACACAACTTACTGTTGAATTCAGTGAATTTTCCCTGGAGTTCCGATAGGAACATCAAGAAACATTTTGTTGGCATCAAAAATTCCTTGTAGAGTTATTGATGCCTTATCATAACGATTTGTGTAGGTAGTTTTAATTTTGTTTGCCGGAGTAACCATTTCTATTGACGTCCCATCTATACAACCGATTACTTCTGGAAATTCCTTTACCTAACAAAGAAATAATACAGTAAGAATAATATTCAAAGTCGTATCATTATACCTTCTCAAATTCAGAAGAAACTTTGTTTTTCTCTTCTTGTATAACGGGAAATTTAATAATTATAATGCAATCAAAATGAAGCAATAAAATTAATAACGTTTTCAATTATTCCATGTGTTGTGCTAATTATTGCCATATCAAAACGTTGTGAAATGTCTCGTATGCAACATTTGTTAGAACAGAACCTACAATAAGTATTGCAAAAAATTAAATAACCTATATTTTATACACACCACAAAAAAGTAAGTATTTGTCTCTGCTGTGTATTATGTAACTCCTCTGGTCCATGCACCTTTGTTATAATATTTTGATTGTCTATATTCATTTATTGGAAATAGAACTGTTCTCCTCTCCATCCGAAAATGATGTCGAAACTAAAACCATTTTTAAATTAAATATTTGAACATTACACAACAAATTTCCTTTACCTTACCTCATTTAACCTACAAACGAGTCCCACAAAGTCCTTAATTTTGTGTATCACCGCCTTCTCGTTGCACATTATCAGTATTACTTGTTCAGTGTCAGAATCCGAAGAAGACGACGAAATTAATTCCAAAACAGCAGGTAATAAATTGTTGACATTATCGGCCATTTTTTTTTGCACTTAAAACCGGCACTGTAATTTGCCTTGGATGCTGAAACTCAGCACTCAATTAGCACTGAAGTCACAAATCTACAGTGTGTAAAGTGATTCCCAAGATAAGTAACCAAATTGCTAGTTTGCACCCTCATTTTGTTAAGATGCCACAAAGTGCTGAAGAAGTTAGGGATATTAAAACAGGATTCTGTAACCTGCGAGGGTTTCCTAATATAATTGGATGTGTGGACGGAACACACATTCCTATACTGTCGCCAGGAGGTGATAACGCTGAAATGTATCGGAACAGGAAGGGTTATTTTTCAGTAAATGTGCAGGCCATCTGTGACTCTACAGTAAAGATAAGGGATATTGTTACACGCTGGCCAGGTTCTGTGTCATCTGTAACAACTTAAAATAACCACTTCTATCACATTATTTCGAATAAGTTACTTTACAAAACATTGAAGCATTTACAATATCAGAATGAAATGGTTTTATATGACTACATTATTTTATACACATTACCCTTATCCGTATCTAAATAAGGTGCTGAAGAATCGAATTTGTTTTTCATCGGCTCAAATTGTGTTTTTAAAATCGATACTATTTTTTCGTCGATATCTGTGTTTGGTAAATATGTGCCTCCTCCAGTTCGCATCGCTAAATCTACAATTAATTGATGTTTTAATTAAGTGACTATATGTTTATACAAGAAAAAGATATAACTTATCATCTGCAATATTTTTTCTTGCTTTCTTTTTCATGCGATCATATAAAGCATGAAGCTGTTTTGCAGTACGTTTGCCCGATTCACTGCTGGCGTTGAACTTGCCGGCCACCTCTTCCCAAGCATCCTGCTTCATTTTAATATTGGTCGCATCGGTTGTGTCTGTCAGTAAGTTTTTGTCAAAAGCAGTCAAGTTGCGAGCACGTTTAGTTTCTTGCATATTTATGTTGGGTAAACACAAAAACAGCTTGTAACAACTATAAACACTAAAAACAGTTAATAGCAATAATCTCTAAACAATAGTTTGTAGCAACAATACAACCTAAAAACAACAATAACAATAAGCACTAAGAAAGGGCTAAGATTTGATACGCTCATCAACTGGGTTTTTAGTTTCCTTGATAAAAGACGAATACGTGTCGTAGTTGATGGCTTTTTTTCAAAAGAAGTTAGCATTAACGCGGGCGTACCACAGGGATCCGTTATAGCGCCTACACTTTTTCTACTATACATCAATGACCTTATTTCTTCAACAACTAACCCCATCCATTGCTTTGCTGACGATAGCACTCTTCACTGTAGTTCATCTCAGTCTACTCATAGTGATAATCCACCTTCTATGTCAAATCAAGAAATTAAAGCTGAAATGGCAAATTCAATCAACAAAGACATTCAACGTATTCTCGAATGGGGAGGCAATAATCTAGTTAAATTTAATGCTAACAAAACCCAGTGTTGCCTTATGTCCGCCGAAAAAGATGTTGTAAGTATGAATGGCTCAGTTCTTAAGTTTTCAGACTCTATTACTCTGTTGGGTATGACTGTATCTTCAAATCTCTCATGGGTTGACCATCTTCTGTCAGCTACCAAAACAGCTGCTCGTAAAATAGGCTTTTTGTACAGATCTAAGCAGTACTTTACCTCTCGACAACTCCTTCTGCTGTATAAGTCCCAAATTCGGCCTCATCTGGAATATAATTCTCACCTTTGGGTTAGTGCTCCCCAATACGCTCCCGATATCGTTGATCGTATTCAAAAAAGAGCGATTAGGCTTATAAATGACCCGTCCTTAACTTCTCACATACAGTCCCTTGAGCATAGAAGGATGGTTTCAGTTCCTTCTTTGCATTATCGTTATTACAACGGCTATTGTGCTGCTGAATTACATTCTTTGATACCATCTTCGGCTATCTTTGCGAGAAACACTCGGTTCGCTCATTCACATCATCAGTATGGAGTATAAATCTCTACTTGTCGTACCAAACGGGCGCAATCCACATTTTTCTACACGGCTTCTAAACTCTGGAATGATCTCCCTAGTTCCTGTTTTCCTCTCACTTATGATATGAAAAAATTTAAGGTAGCTTTATTGGCAATTCTTATCCCTCTATCCATCCTCCTAAGTGTTCCTGAGTGCTTTAGCACGATAGGCCTAATTTAGCCTGTTCAGGCCCACAATCATAAAAAAAAAGAACTACAATAAACATTAACAATTTAAAAATGCACGATCAATGTCGCACATTAACATGAAGTTAGTTGAAATACAAATCCATCTAACGGTAAACGATAGAACTGATTTATCTTACGATAGTTATCCAAAAATTCTTAACAAACAGATAAGTATTCAGAAACCCCATACCCGTTTATCGGCTCGATAACTTTATCGAATCAATAACAATCCAAAACATATCTATCGCTTCCAGAAACCGGCCATTAATCTATAATGACATTATTATATGACATTGGAGTATTACCAACCCAAACATCTCAAAACCCCTATTCAATGAATTTAGTCACTTTAGATGCAAATTTTGTTGATGTTTTTAAATTATTGTCCTCAATATGAAAAATAGCGTAAAACACACGTTTCATAAGTTACTTGGCGTACGAGGGATACTATGTATGTATTGAGAATTGGCAACACTGGTATTGCCAGGTGAAATTTGTCAATCATCTTAAAATTTGACATTTTTGAAGTTATACGTACTCAGAAGGTTTTGTTGTGCGAGCACTATTTGTGTTGTTTATAGTAAGTTGAAAATTTTTATCTCAGTCAAAATATGGAATTAACTCGTGAAAATTTTCGAGCTATAATTTATTATGACTTTCGACGTGGTCTAACTCAAGAACAATCCATCATTCAACTGAATTCAACTTTTGGCGATGAAGCGCCATCCACAGCCACTGTATATCGCTGGTACACTGAATTCAAACGTGGAAGTAGTTCGCTCACGGATGAAGTTAAAGAAGGTCGTCCAAAATCAGTCGTTGTGCCGGAAAATATCGATGCTATGCGAAAACTAATTGAAGAACGTCATGTGACATATCACGAAATCGAGAGATGTTTAAGCATTAGTATGACCAGCATACATAAGATTTTGCACGAACATTTGTGTGTTCGTAAGCTGTGTGCACGTTGGATTCCACATTTGTTGACAGATGCTCAAAAAAATACTCGTGTCGATTGGTGCCGTAAAATGATTTCAAAATACAACTGTGGTGCATCCAAAGCGGTATACAACATCGTCACAGGTGACGAGTCGTGAATTTATGCGTATGAGCCAGAAAGAAAAGGCCAGTCCACAGTTTGGGTGTTTCAATGTGAAGCAAAGCCAACAAAAGTTGTTCGTTCTCGAAGCGTTAAGAAGCAAATGGTGGCGTTTTTCTTCACGAAAACCGGTCCTGTGGTAACTGTGGCTCTCGAAAATCAAAAGACCGTTAATTCAGTGTGGTATACGACCATTTGTTTCCCTGAAGTTTTCGGTAAATTGAGAGAAACCAACCCAAAACGACGAATCATTTTGCATCACGGTAATGCCAGCTCACACACATCACATGCAACAAACGAGTATTTGGACACACAAAAGATCGAATTGATGGGTCATCCGCCCGACTTGGTACCCAATGACTTCTTGTTCCCACTAATTAAAGATAAACTGCGTGGACGATTTTCATCGCCCGAAGAAGCAGTTGAGGCCTTCAAAACGCATGTTTTAGAGCTACCATCTTCTGACTGGACAAAGTGCTTTTGAGGGTGGTTCAATCGCATGCAAAAGTGTATAGATCTTAAAGGCGATTATTTTGAAAAGCAATAAAAATATTTTTCATCAAATTCATTTGTTTATTCTTTCTATTCTCAATACATAAATAGCAACCCTCGTACTTATTCAATTGGGATACAAATTTAATTTAAACGTTTTTATAACGATTACAGTTATCGTCCTCAGTAAATGATAATAATTTTAAAATTTAATGGAATTGCCAAAATAAATCTATGAAAATGAAAACGCAAATGTAAGCCTGATATCAATATAACAGTTGAATAAACGTATATTAAAGCAAATAACTAAAATCATATTAAAAGTACACTTTTTGCTTTTAGTTTATAATAGTTTATATTAGTTACTTGTGAGTGTTTTTATCAACTTCAAATTAAAGTTTTTCACTTTACACTTACATCACAACTAGATTAAGATTTGTTAAATTTGTTCTTTGATAATGACACTATTCATTATTAGCCTTCATCTATTGGACGGTGTTCCGATTTGTAATCTTCAAGACAGGTTAATAATATTTAATGTATTAAAAATTTATCTTCTGTTTACTAAAATAAAACTTTTATTTATACTTGACTTTTAAATGCGTTTATTAGATTGTTATACAGTGTTATTACAAATGATGTTCATGATTTCAAGTGTACATAAATCTAGTTTTATTTATCATACAAAAAAATAAAATAGTTACATTTCAAGAAAAACTCAAAAAGTTTCATCCCAGATGCCAAGAATTATAAATGTTCTATATGGGAACCCCTTGTGATACGACAAATGTTAAGCGTGTAATCAAGCTCTTGCCATACTTTGTTAAGAGTGTTCAGGTCGATTGTTTCGATGGCTCTGGTAATCCCTTGTTGGATCTCAGGTATGCTTTCTGGTGGTGTATACACTTTATGTTTGATGTATCCTCACAAGAAAAAATCACAGGGGGTGATGTCCGGAGATCTTAGAAGCCAGTTCAAGAGTGCACCATCACTTGGACCTGCACGACCGATTCATCTGCCAGGCAGCCGATTTTGAAGTCCAGAATGAAGGTTAGGGACTCTTATTCCAATTTCGTTAGAAGCCATTCCGTCATCATGTCCAAGATTTATTCCATTTATTGTTTGTCCAACAAAGAAAAAAGGTCCGTACAATTTGTTGTAAATGATAGTACAAGACAGATTAACTTTTTCGGAGTGTAAGTGCTCGATGTAGGTGTGTGGGTTCTTCGAGCCCCATATTATGACTGTTAACGTTACCACACAAGTGGGATGTGGCCTCATCACTAAAGATTAAACATTTTATATAGTTTTAATTTTCCTTCAAGGCCTACATGTTCTCACAAAAAGAAAGTCTTAGAACTTTGTAAGAAGTAGAAGTTTGTAAGGCTTGAAATTTATACGTTTACGTAAAATTTTCCAAACTGTTGGCTATGGTATACCAAGCTGTCTGGTGCATTTAACAGTAGATTTCTGTGGACTATGCGTAAAACTTTCCGTTACCTGCTCTACAGCGTCATTGCTTACTGACGGCCTTCCAGTTGATCTATTTTTACAAATGCACCAATTTCTCTTAAAATTCAAGTACCACTGGCGAATAGGGTGATTGCTAGGAGGATCTTTATTAAATTTGGTTCTAAAGTGACGTTGCACACTAATAACTGATTGGTTGATGTGATAATCCAAAACATAAAATGCTTTCCTGTCTTCACATTCAGCCATTACACAATTGACAACAATTAACTTTAACAAACAGCTGATACGTACTTAAATCAATGTAAACAAAACTTTGAGTTTTTCTTTCAATGGTACCAACTGAAATGGTCTTAAAACAGGTTAATCCAGTAATATTTATAATTGAAATCGGGAACATCATTTGTAATAACCCTGTATTATAATAGCAGGCTTATATTTACGTTTTCATGTTTCATAAATTTATTTTTACAAATCAATTAGTTTTTAAAGCTGTTATCGTTTACTGAGAACGATAATTGTAATTCTTATCGAAACGTTTAAACTTGTATAATAGATAAATAAAAAATACACGATTTAATACCCAAAAGATAAGTACTTAAATTATGTGTGGTAATCGTGAAAGTTTGTATTTTCATATGAACATTATTAAGATGGAATATATGCGTATAAAGTCGCCAGAAGGGTATGAAAAGGATATTGAAACAAGAGTTCCCGTGGGGAAGGAGCAAACAAACTGTTTTTTTTTTACATTAAAGATAGTTATGTGTCTTGATATGTTACGAATATAAATAGCATTTACGTATTTTAATTTTTTTATTATAATACACATACAGTTTCATGTACAAACAATTATTTAGACTACTATCTACAAACTAAACGATTCCTTAATATTTTTAGGATCAATATACTGTAACGGTTTATACGGTACGAACGCAGTTATAAATAAAGTACCCGAAACTGATATAGAAAGAAATAAAATAAATGGTACATATAAATGATGAATAGTGAATAAAACTTGGAAAATCTTCGTAATAATAATCGCTGATGCGGAATGAAATATTATTTGAAACTTGGAAACAACATTTCTGGCTTTCTGAGGAAAATATTCGGGAATTAACATCCCAGGAACTACACCTAATCCAATACTGTGAAAGAAAATATAAATAAACATAGATACTAATGACGAATATTTCCAATAAATATAATTAAAATTATAAAAAAATACACAAATGTTTAAGACTAGTGCTGCACTTACGGTAATGCTTGAAAATAACAAACACGTTTTTCGATTGAATCTGTTACAATAAAACACGCCTATAAAATTGGAAATAAAAAATAGGATACCGTAACAAATAGCAAACAACCTAGCGTCACCAAGTTGTGTAGCTGTAAAGATAATTTGCGCATAAACAATAGTTGAAGGTGCTCCACTAAATTGTTGAAAAAATGTTAAAAGCCCTATTAGAGCAAAAGGCTTTCGTAATTGCTGCTCTCGAAGTACCTGAAAAATGCTTAAATCTTCCACTTTCGTAATGAGATCTAAATTTAATTGCTGTATTTCGCAATCGACGTTAGCGTTAGGTTGTAAGTACTGTATCATTGCTTTGGCTTCTTTCGTTTTACCAAATCGTAAGTATTCTCTAGCGGAATGAGGTAAAAATAGACAAATTAGTAATATAACACCAGTCATTATTATCATAACCAATGAAAATTTAGTGAAATTCAAGAAATAACCCAAAATATATGCAACATTTACACCAAAAAATACGTAAAAATTTATTAGTTTTAAATATGTTTGTGATAAATTCGGTTGGCATAATTCTTTGATGTATATTTTAAGTTGTCCAACGGCGTATCCATAACTTAGTCCAATTATTAATCGGCTACTTAAAAGATAATATATATCAGATGCGAACCACATTATAATCCAACCTATTAACATTCCAAATAATCCTAGTACAATACCATATTTTGTACCAAAAAAGAGGCTTGTTGATATAAGTGTAGAAATAATGTTTCCAATCATTAAGAAGCCTGCTATCATTGCACTTTGATCTAGTGATATTGGTATTGGACTTGTTACAGCTAATAGTTTTGGATAAGTGGGTGATGGCCATCCCAGCATAATACCAAACGGGAGACACACTAAGGAACCTAGAAAAAATGATAAATATTATTAAATTGAAATTTTTTGCTTCTTGGAACTGTAGCCCATTTACTATATCAATTACTGGCAATTAATTGTGAAAATTGAAAACTTACATAACTTTTAATTTAATTTAATGCAAATGATATAATCCAAGGAAGCTAGGTTTCGAGGTAGAAAAAATTATAACGTATTCTCTGAGAACTGATTTCGGTTCAGTACTCTGCAATATATCGTTCCAGTATTGGCATGACTTTAAAGGATGAAAACCTTTTGAGCATCCGATTTAAAAAAAATTAGAAATTTTGTGTTGCAACGTGTCTAACGTACCACGTAACATAAAAGAAAGAAGTTAGTGAGCTAGGTCGAGAACTCGATCTAACGACAAATTAGAGCACTTGGAATTACGGGGGTAGTTTTGGAGCGTCGATAAAAAGTACGTACATGGTTGGCTTAGTTAGGAAGCAGACACAGAAGTGGTAGTTAGAAAGATAAGGAGAGCGGACAAGAAACAAACGCCAAAGGCTTTAAAGAAAAACAGATACATTATAATTTCTTGAGACAGACCCTATAAAGCTTGAACCAGGGAACACAAAAGGACTAACAAATAAACGACAATCACCTCAGTAAGTGTAATTTATTTCTAAATCTCTAATCAATAGACTATATACTTAACGGGAGATTTTCCCCAAAAGGGGATTTATTCTTATATCTACTATATAAATAAGTTGATTGCTTTTCCCCAGAGACTAGACAATGTGCGCATGCATACGGAGCATGACATTTTCCTACAAGAACAGCTTACTAAGCATACATTGACCCTAATATCACTATATTAAATATTAAATCATTCCCCCAATGAAGTTATAAAATCTTCGTAGATAAACAGAGATCGCAATACTATAATAACGAGGGCAAGTCGCGATATTTTACTTGGAATCATACAAAATTTACAAATTGATTTTTAATGAAATGAAACCTAATATCCCTCTCAGGTTCGTTGAAAGATCTTTCAAAGTGCTAACCTGATAAGGAAGATTGCTATATATATATATATATATATATATATATATATATATATATATTAAATTAATATTTCAGTTAATAAGATGTATTTATTTAACGGTACCACCCTCTAGCGATAATTCATCGAAAGCAACAGATACCTTTAAGTAACCGTTTTTAAACTAACAATGAAACCATAGAGATCACATAGCTGACGTTAGTATGTTTATTTGAGTTTTGTAAAGTAAAAGGTAAATACAATAGATGCCATTGATTATATACTCTGTGTATATAATCGAGTATATAATCAATGGTAGATACAGACAAATTAATCATAGTTAACATCATAATTGTGTAACTTGTAATATTACAGGTTTTTTTAATAGCCCGTTGTGTACCTCTTGCTTTAAGAATATTTTATTTTTTAGACGTTTTAAATAAATGGACAAAAAAAACTTATTTTAGATGGCTGTGACTTTAAATCTAAATGTATTTTTTAATAATGAACAATTTTTTCAAATAACATTTTTTACTATTTTGTAAAATAAGGGTACTTTACTCTTTACACAAAATCAAATTTTCAAGTGCCCCCCGTATACTAAATGTGTTTTCTATTTTTTGTTGCTGTATATTTGGTTTTAGAGGATGCACAAACTTTTATCAAGAATAACTTTTTGTCGAAAAACCCATAATAAAAAGTTTCTCATATGGTGCGTACTTTGGGAATGACACTACATATATATATATATATATATATATATATATATATATATATATTTTAATATTTTAATTCAGAAAGGTAGTTTCTTTTGTAGAGACTGGCGATTACTGCTGAAGGCAGCTTATAGTATATTACAGGTTAGGAAGTGAACTCAGCGATACAAGTTTATTAATACATGAGATAACGGAATATTCTGACCTGGTGTTGACAAATAAAGCTAGCAATGGAACACGTTTCGGTTGGTCAGTAACGAACAGCCAGCCAAATTACATCATCGGAAACTCCAATGACCAGGTAACCCCTACGGTAACAAGACAAAAGTACTTTAAGCACAGCTACCAGCCATATATCAGCAGTCCAAGCGAGGAGAAAATCGTAATAAAATTCAAAGCGAAACGAAGGATACACGACGTCTATTCACAAGAGACGCTACAGATATTCAATGAGCACTCAAAGGAGCTAAAAATAAGGTAGGATAGATAATAGCAATTTGTTCATATAACGTTGTTTACTTCTTTAGATGGAGTTTCTAAGTGATGGTTTAACACGATCTGGTTAAATTGTAAAATTTTTAGACGGGCGGTTTTGGATTGGTATATTTCAATCCACTTTTTGAGCAAGTAACATTTTTTACATCCGCATCAATAGCGATTATATAACTTTACCAAGCAATGAAATAGTTTCTATGAAAAATGCCCATATAAAAATTGCGTTCACACCGAAGAAACAGCAACAAGAGACATTTTTCTAAAATGTGTTCATGTTGCATAAAATAGCCGTTTTAAGAATAACCACACCTTAAGAAAAAGTCTCCAACAAAATTTTCTTATCAAATATCAATGTTGCCAATAAAATTATATATATATATATATATATATATATATATATATATATATATATATATATATATATATATATATATAACAACACTTCAGTTCAGTATTGTTTATCGTTTCCGAGTTTTAAAACAAAATGCGATTTTTGGGTTTTTCTTTTTTCGTAATTCCTTCATTTATTTTAAAAGATTTTTAAAAACCAGAGGTACTTCTTCATTGTCACTGTTTGAATTCTATTAGATGCGTTTTCAAATTACCTTTGGTTTTTAAAAATCTTTTAAAATAAATGAAGGAATTACGAAAAAAGAAAAACCCAGAAATCGCATTTTGTTTTAAATCTCGGAAATGAAAAACAATAACGAACTTTTGCTAAATTATACAATTCTTCTCCAATTTAACCGCCTTCGTATCTCTTATAGTTTTCAAGATTCCATGCTGTTCATCTTTATCTTCGGCACGTTGTATATATTTAAATAAATGAATTTTACTAAGATGTAGTTATTTAATGGTACCACCATCTAGTGATGATACAGAAAAGTAACAGATACCTGTAAGTAGACGATTTTAAAAGTAACCAGAACCCATGAACATCGCATAGATGGCACTAGTAGGTTTATTTAGAACTTTTATAAAGTGAGTAGTAAATGAAATAGATTCAGAAATCAATTATGGGTTGTAACGTAAATGGTAAATGCAGTCAATACACAAAAATTTAGACAATTATGATAGTCAAATAAGTAACGAGTAAACGTTAAATAACAACCCCAAATGTTCAATCCACAGATACCTGTTATGTTTTGTTTTTAGAACAGTGATCAAAGAAAATTATAAAGTCTATATGCATAGATCCGATATTGATTTTTGCACGTTACAGTGTACCCCTCCGGAGTGTTACGTCCCATTTTCTCTTCTTTCGTATGCAGCAAGGTATCGTTTTCGTAAAAAAAATCGGTGTTGAGTTTCAATGGATTTACACCATTTCAAACTACCGTTTGGAAGAACCATCTAATTTATTTTCGAGTGTTCGTATGTGTAGGTGCGTGTGTGCACGTCTGTACATACGGTAGCTTAAAACATACGTAACCGATTTTAATGAAACTTTATATCTATAGTCGCTTTAATATATCTCACTCGATCAAATTTTGGTTAAATATGTACAAATAAAGTTACTTTATAGAAGGCATTAATTATGAATATCTCGAAGACTGCTATACTTTGATTAATTGGTATTCTTCTTATGAGTTTCTAATTGTATTAAGTACAACATTTTACAACAAGCTTGTCAGCGGGTGCCTTCGGGTCGACTGCGACAACTTTGACATTTTATAGTTACTGGTTTGTATTTCGAATTTGGCTCATATAACACTAAGAAAAAAAGTTTGATTGCGTTTATATTTATCTACACTTGCGTATTTTGAAACTCATTTTCAATAAGCTACGAAGCATTTTAAAAAACCATTACGGCGAAGAGACTAATTTTTATTTATAAAAAATTTCTTAAAAATGAATTCACATAACTCACCTATTGGGTTTCGATGTTGCGTTCAGCCGTTTTTTCTTTGAAATTGGCGCGTAAGTAACGATTTTGACATCTCTTGGTCAAAGCCTACGTGGTCGCCGGGTATACAATTCACGCACTGGGCCTCAGTGGTATGAATTCGGCCGTTTTTTTTATCGAAATTGGTGCAAAAGAACGATTTCGATATTGAAAATGAAATTTTTTAATCTACTCTTTCATATTTATTTGTTTATGTATCCCTTTCATTCCTCCTCTATCTGTTCTTTATCCAAGCAATTGTTTAGTACTACTAGCCAATAATGCTTTTTGTTCCAGGTTTTGAGAGCTCAGCTATGAGTATAAAGCATACTAAAAATGTCACAGAAGAGAAAATTACAATTAATAGAAGATGAATTGTGTGCCGGTCCGTCTAGCAAGAGCAACCAACTAGGAGGAATGTATACTCTGCCAAGAAAGAACTGGAGCACGTCTTCAAAAAGGAATAGTAGGTGGTCTGCTACTCTGTCGGAAGATCTTAATGAGATCTATAGTTTAGGTGTTTTGTCAAAGTCAATTGATCCCAAATTCACGATGGGAGTAAACTAGCGGAGACAATGATCACCAATGGTGCATTATACCACAAAACATCTCGATGTAAGATATAACAAATTGGCTTTGGAAACGTGACTCTGATTCATCAGTAGAACTATATCGGAGAGACTTACTTGATGCTTTCATCTGATTGTCAAGAGTTGTTTAGTTGCCGATGCAAAACCATGTGCATTAAGAATGGCATGCACCAATTATGCAACTTTGATGATCAATATGTGCAATGAAGCACAACAATAAAGACTGCGACACCGCTTTTGATTGTTTTCTAATGATAGGATGTGTTTGGGGGGGGGGGCATTCCTATCAAAGATCTGAACTTGCTCCATGCATTACAGTAATTACAAAATTTTTATATGGGGGGGGACTGCCCCCCTCTTATATACGTCCCTGGCAGTATGTATCCCGGAATTTTTTCGGTTTAGTACATAATAACTAGCAAACGTGCCAAATTTCATGCTGGCCTTACCTCTAACTTCATCCACATAAATTTGCTTTGTTAATATTTGGTGTTCATTCTTTCGATGTTATCCAACCAACGTTGGACTACTTTTATACCTTTTCTTCGCCATACTCCATTATACACTCATTCTTCATCTTATCCCTTCTCGATTCACCGCATGCGCTTCTTAACAATCTCATACACGCGGCATTTATTTTGATTTCGTGCTTTTTTAAACATAGGTAACTTGCATACAGTACTTACAAGACACACACGCCATTATAGATTAATACGATCAAGATTTCGTTGTTCAATATCGTCTATATACTTGCAATCAGTTTCCTTACAGCATTGATCCGTCGTCCAATCTGGCCACTCATGTTACCATCTGCAATGAACATTCTACCCAGATATACCAATTCGTCCACTTGTTCCAGGATTTCACCATGGAGGTTAAATACCCTACTCTCCTTTTCACCTTCCCAATTGAACACCACAATCTTTGTATTGTTCACGTTTACCTTCAGGTCCATATTCTCACAGACTATATCAAATTTCGCAGAGCAGTTTGTAGCTCATCTTCATTTTCGCTTCATAAGACTGTGTCATCTGCATACACCAGAACTCGTACGTTTACCTCACCAACTATTACACCATTTGTATCGGTACATACTTTCCTAGCACATTTAACCGTGTATGCATTGAACAACCATGGTGACGTCACACAGCCTTGTCGCACTCCTTGCTTAATATTACAGTATTCGCTCACACCTCCTTTTACTCTAACACATGCCCGGGTACCGTTATATACTGCCCTTATTCCGTTTATTGGACCTTTACTTATGCAATATTCATAAAATATTTCCCACACCTTCTCCCTCTTCACTCGGTCATATGCTCTTTCAGATCTACAAAAGCACACTACAGCTTCCTTTTTACACTTAAACACTCTTCGATCACCTGCTGGAGAGCAACCATATGATCAACACATCCTCTCCCTACCATGAAACCACTCTGCACATCCCAAGGCTTAGTTTGGGTAGCTACACATACTCTATCAATCAGTACTCTAAATACTTTACCAGGTACACTGAGCAAACTTATTCCTCTGTAGTTTTTGCAATCACTCTTGTTCCCCATACCCTTATACAGTGGTACAATGATCACGCTCTTCCTATCACTACGCACTTTTCCACACTTAAGGTGTACGTTGAATAACTCACAATCTTCGCATAAGCTTTGCAGATCAATATTTTAGCATTTCACCAGTGATTTCACCCACGGCTTCTCCTTTACCGTTTTTCAACTTTCCTACCGTTTTCTCAATATCATTTAACCCAATATCCTCCTCAGTTTCATTACCCTTTTTTAAACTCTTCAGTCTTATTTTCATCACTACTTTACAGCTTTCCAAAATATTCTTGCCAGCATTTCCTCACTTCACAATCGTCCCAAACTATTTCATTGCTCCTATTCACCAGTCCTGGAGCGTTCTGTTTTGGGCCACGTTTTATATTTTTTATCCATTTCCAGAATGGTTTTTTTGTTCCCTCAAAATCGTTCTGCATTTTCCTTCTACAGTTATCACTTCTTCTTTGCTTATCCTCACTGCCTCCTTAGCTTCATGGTTTCTTAATCTGTACACACCATACAATCGCTTTTTCTAAGTCCAATTTTTTACCGATTCATTCCACTAAGCATATTTTTTCTTCTGTCCACATACAGTCGCTCTTCCACATATCTGCTCGGCACAGTTGACAACACAGTTTTTCAAGCTTATCTACGCACTTTCATCAGTGTCTTTTATTGGTTCGTTCCACACTGCTTCATTCACATTCAACTCTTTACTCACAGCATGTGCATATTTCATTCACGCACCATTATCTACCAGTTTATCTACCCTAATTCTGGACGTTCGCACTACGTTTGCTTTCGTTCTCCAGATCCACTCTTGTCCTAAACGCGCTCTCAATACAACCAAAATGTGGTTCGATTCACACTCCGATCCACGCATTACTTTTGTATCTCTCATCAGGTTTCTAAGGCGTTCATCATACACTATCAAGTCAATCATACCTCTGCCATGTATACATATGCACATTTTTATTCTTAAATTATGTGTTAGATGCAAACAGGTTTCTCTCCACATAGATGCTCACCAGGCGTTTACCATTCTCGTTGATTCTTTGGTCTCCGAACTTTCCTATTGCGTGTTCAGCATGTTCTCTCTATACACCCATCCATCCGTTCATATCTCCTAATAACGTCACTCTTTCGTTTGGCTTACATACGTTCAACACGTTCCTTACATCATTCCAGAGGTTCGCACAGTCTTGGTCTGTTTCTCCATTCACCGGTGCATAGCATGCAATGAGAAGAATTGTTCGAGATTCTGCTTTCATTCTAACCCACATTAACCGGGGGATACCAATTCGTTCTGTTTAACACATCTTTTCGCTTTTACTCACGAGCACTCTAACTCCTTTAGCGCCATGCATTTCAGTTTCAGCTCCTGACCATAGTGCTAGGCTACCATTTTCCATCTCCACAGAATCCTTTCATTTACGCGTTGTTTCCCATACACACAGAATATCAAGTTGCTTTTCAGTCACTACATTCGCAATTTCAATTTTTTTACCATGTATACCTCTAAGATTCCACGCCACTCATTCCTTGAACTGTAGTCAGCAACGGGGTATATCTGTTTCGACGTTGTATTGTATTGTTGTTATTAATAATTAAATTTTCAGGCATACCGGTTACCAGCCAAATCGTGCCCCGAAAGATATACCATTTCCTACTAACGGTATCATCCTACTATCTGTCATTGCTGGCACATATTTGCCTAGTGTCCCGATAAGAAAGGAAGTGAGAGGTTGAAAAGAAAGGTGTAAATAATATAATTGCGTGTACTTACTGTATATATATATATATATATATATATATATATATATATATATATATATATATATATATATTCGAGTTAGAATAGTAAACGAATAAAATTTGATAAAAATTAAACTGTTACCTTTTTTTCAAAAAAACTTAATAATGTGTGCGCCACCACAATGTCTTATGTACTCATTAACACGTCTGGGCATACTTACTTCTAATGAGGTGACCGATTTTCTTCCCATAATATCCCAGACGTGCTCGATGGGTGAAAGATCGGGAGATCTCGGTGGCCAAGGCAACAGAGCAACTTGATTAGCCAAAGAAGCCCTAGCAACATGAGGTCGTGCGTTGTCTTGTTGGAATGTGCTGTTGGGGATGGTCTGAACATAAGGTACAATATAGGGTTCTACGATCTCCTGGATGTAGAATGCAGTGGTCATATTACCTCTAGTCAAGACCAAAGGTGATCTACTGCCAATAGCAATAGCCCCCCACACCATAACTCCAACTGTGTGGTGCACATGCCTTTTCACAGAAAATTGGGGATCTTGTGTTTCACCACGCCGTCCTCTCACCCTTTCACGACCATCATGCATGCCCAAACAAAATCTGGACTCATCACTGAAGACAATTGAATTCCATTCTGGGTCCCAATTTGCTCGTTCTCTACACCACGCTAGACGATCACATGGATGCTTAAGAGTCAGTTGTAGCACGGGGACGGTATGAAGAGCCCAAAGGTTCTTATCCGGCGATAAACAGATCGCATCCCAATCGTCCTTCCATGTTCTGCAAACCACTGTTCCGCGATTTTCGGCTTCTTCGAGGACGTCCTGTACCTCTTCGCTCTTCGTGTACGGCCCTCTTGGTTCCATGGCCGAACACAGACTGCCACAGTGTTTAAACTCCGTTGCGTTCTATCGGCTATATCTCTGATAGACAAACCAGCCTCTCGTAAGCCTACAATTCGACCCCTATCAAACTCGCTTAACTGCCGAAAATTTTGGCGCCTTCGCACTCGAGGCATCGTGATTCAATTAAAGAAGCTTTTTGTAATGTCTTTTACACGTCTTAAACGACAACTGTAGTTACAAATGATTTCAAGGCTACGTGATCGTAAATATTTTTGAAAGAGGTTAATGCAAAAACCGCTAGAGTAATATGGCTAAAAATTGATTTTTTTATCTTAACATAAACATATTCCCAAAAATTTTTTACAAAATATTCATTATTACTGGGTGTTCTTCTTTCTATGTCACTTAGGATATATATATATATATATATATATATATATATATATATATATCTAATTTCAATCACTTCGTACTACTTACCAGACTTGCTGTTATTTATTTGAGAGAAAAAATGATTTAATTAGTTGTAACTTAGATTTTCGTACGCATTAGAGCTAGTTATTTGTTTATTTAATTCACGTTTATTTGTTTTTTTTTATTTATACTTTATATTACGGATTTGATCTAGTTATTGATTTTTACCATTTAAACCAATAAAATAAATTCTTATGACAATGGTTATGTTTGGGTTTGTTATAGAAGGGTTTTTACAGAGCTGTACATTTTAGTTATTATTTTATTTTGTTATTCAAGATGTCAAAATAAATTTATTGTAATATATTAAATAGTTCTTAAAAATATTAACATTTACTAAGGACGATAACTAATTGTTATCGAAATGTATGAATTTATATCAAGGCAAGTAAAAATACCTACACGATTTTTAATACTTAACAGATAAGTATTTCAATTATGTGTGATAATCGTGAAAATGTACATCTTAAAAGATACAACTAACATTAAATGAAGTTAATGGTATTATCGATTCAATGAAAAGTGAGACGAGTAAGTTGTAAAATAAGTTTTTCGGTACATAATGTTGTTTTTTTACAAGTTTCACCACCATATTTATGTACGACTATTCCCACATTTGGATTATTCCGACATCCGAATAGCCATCTTTGCCCATCCGCTAACCGTAACCTTGCAAAAACCCAAATATTTTCAATTGCATTGAATTTACAGTAATATGGCGGTAATCTAAGTGCCACGTACCTCCTCGAAGGCTGATAGAAGAGATTAATGCAATAACAGATCAGGATATGGTTTGAAACAAGCAGCTAGAGTGTGGAATCAAACTGTTCATCATGCCTTGTCGCTAATAATTTTATACAGAGTGCCGCAGATCCTTGTTTATGCAGTAAGAAAAAAGAAAATGTTTAGTGCCATGTTCTTGTGTATGTTGACGATTTTTTGAAAGCGAATATATCAAAATTATTGATTAAAGAGGCTGAGACAATTTTACAAGCTAGTTTTGAAATGAAAAATTTGGGAGAAATCAAGAACTATTTGGGGATTAAGGTAGATAGAGATCGGTACGGAAATTATACATATTATATAATTAACGAAACAAATCTTTTAACTGCTAAAATATCCAATCGAACCAGGCTATGGAAAATCAAAACTAGAGACAACTATATCTTAAAGGACAATAGGGAATATCAAAAATGTATCGGAGGTTTGTTATATTTATCTATAAATAATACACCTGATATATCAGCAACAGTAAGCATACTAGCTCAAAAGATAAGTAAGCCAAAAACAGAGGATTGGACGGAGGTAAAAAGAATTGTAAGATATTTAAAAGGAACAATTAAATTTAAATTAAAATTGAGCGAGATAGAGACTAAAAGGGATCTACTAACTGGATGGGCAGATGCAAATTGGGCAGAAGATCGAAATGACCGGAAGTCTAAGACGGGGTATTTGTTTAAGCTGTTTGGAGGAACAATATCCTAGACTAGTCGAAAACAACAATGCGTTGCTTTGTAGAGCACAGAAGCAGAATTTATTTTTCTCTCAGAAGCATGTCAAGCGTTTCCATGGATACGGCGTTTGCTTAAGGATTTAAACTGCTACAGTGAAGAGCCAACAACTGTGTGTGAAGATAATCAAAGTAGTTTGAAATTTATAGAAAAGGAACAAACCAGTAATAGAACAAAGCATATTGAAACAAAAATTTAGTTTGTTAAACACTACGTTAATAACGGGACTGTAAAAACGTGTTACTGTCCAACAGAAGACATGTTGGAAGATATACTAACTAAACCTTTACCATTAACCGAATTTTTGATCAATAGAAGAAACTTACGACTTTGTGCAAATGAGTCGGGTTGCCGGATATTGCATTTGCTCCTAGATTTAGATTAACTTTATATTTATTCGTTTATGTACATACTTACTAATTTTCTTTTTGTTATAAGCTAATGTTTTTTATTTCATAGATAAAATAGATGTTCAAGTCGAATTACACAGCTGTGATTGCTTAAAACTTTTCCCCACGCCGTTAGATGGCGTTTGAATCACCGAAAAAATCCGAATAAGTCTCATTTATTCTTGAAAAAATTCGAAGAAGTCACGTTTACTTTTGCAACCTGCACATCACATGGAGATTATCTGTCATGACTTTTCATCACATGTATGACATGTGTTAAGTGTTATTGTGTGTGCATCATAGATAAATCTACAGCTTGCATTGATATTTCGTATTTTCTACTGTGTAACGTTTTTTTAAAGCGTATAATATGGGTGGTTCATATTGTGCTGTTTCTGCTTGTTGGGTCTCAAAAAAGGAAAGTAAACATCGTTTTCCGAATCCAAGCAAATTCAAGGTTCTGTTTAAAAAGTGGATTGACTTGCGTGGAAATAGGAATTTGCTTCAATTAATAAACTAACAAAAACAGCCTATCCACAGTTAAAATTACCAGGTAAGTTTTTAACAATATTGCTTTATGCAATTAAGATAGGTAATTGATAGTTTCAAATGCATAAAGTCGAAGATGATGCAGTTATAGAAAAATGCAAGTTTAATTTTTTTTTATTCATATCTTCTTAAAGCAAAATTTTGTCCTTTTTCTAGTTTTAATCATGGATAATCCACCGAAGCTATTTCTATTGCAGAAAGCCATGGGGAATATATTCCTAAAACCATTGAGCAGTCTAACATATTAGCCACTCCACCCCCTAACGCAAGTAGGGTAGAAGTACCAATTGTGGCCATTGTCCTATTTGTGGCTAGTTCTCAAATAAATTGTAAATATTAAGATTCCCGCCATATGTAGGCAATAAAAATGGTAGTCTTCTCCCACTTATATCCCTTCCGCATCATTAAATCACCTCTCAGTCTACCTGCCATTTCTTACATCAGTGTAAAGTGGACTGCCGTGTTAGTGCGTGAATGTTGATGGCGATTCTTAACAGTTTTGTTAAGAGCAAAAGGTAAGTTGGAATGCTTTCTATCACAAATGTATTTGTTGAGCGAACTTGGTATCAACTTTTTTGTGTTATAAACGAGTAATTATTGCTGTTTTAAAAGCAATTTTAGCAGATATAGCATATAAATTTTATTTAACTAGGTGGCCATATAATGGAACACAAAAATTGTTGTTGTACTAGATGTGGCCATCTAACTGGCCACAATTGGCGTACATGCAAATCATTTGTGGCCACTTCTTAGTATAATGTGTAGGAGCTGGCGTGTTTTAAAATTTCGTTTTTCAGTAATCATGACTTCAAAAAAAACTCGATATTTATTTAACTATACACCAGAAGAGAGCCCTCATCGCAATAAGAGAACAGGGAATGAAAGTTGCAACAGCTTGTAAAGGATTTAATGTTCCTCGAACGTCCGTTTGTCCGGAAAAACTTCCGATAATTGTAGAAAAGTCGGACGACTATGTGTTCTTGGGGAAGTAAATGAGCAAAAACTAGCTCGCTGGATCTTAGAATTAGCAGAACGAGGTTTTCCGATTAACACGGAGGGACTCTTTTATTCGGTACAACGAATAATCACGGAATGCGACATAAAAACCAACTTCGTAAATAACACCCCGGGCCGAAAATGGTACGAGGCCTTTATTAAACGGCACCCTGAAATTAGTCAAAAAAAAGCAGAGTTTGTAAACAAAGCCAGAGCTGCAGTCTCAGAAACTAGCATAAGGAGATGGTTCCAAAAAACAAAATTACTTCTAGGTGAAGATGTCGATGTTTTAAATTATCCAAACAGAATCTTTAATATGGATGAGACGGCCATGTTTTTGTCTCCCTTAGGAGAACTTGTGCTTGGACCCAAGGGAAAGGGAATTTATGATGTAGGTACATCAGATAAAGATAATGTGACAACCTTGGCTACAGTATCAGCTGAAGGTGACGTTGTAAGTCCGTTGACAATCTTTAAATTTAAACGTTTACCTAAAGCATATCCCTCATCAGCACCGCCCAACTGGGCTGTTGGTCATTCCGACACAGGTTGGATATTTCGCAAATATTTTTGTCCCCTTCTTAGAGTCAAGTAATGTGCCACGACCTGTAATCGTGTTTGTAGATGGACATTCATCGCACCTTTCGTTTAAACTAAGTATCTTATGTAATGAGAATGGAATAATTCTGGTTTGTCTCCCTCCTAATACAACACACATCCTCCAGCCTTTAGATGTGGCAGTTTTTTTCCCATTAAAGCAAGCCTGGAAAAAATTTACTCGCAAATGGCGTTTTGACCACGAGGGAAAGTCCATTCAGAAAAAAGACGTACCAATGGCCTTAGATACAAATCTAAAAGGTGGCAACTTTAAACAGACTATACATTCTGGTTTTCGTCGTTGTGGCTTATATCCATTTAATGAAGATGCTCCAGATTACAGTAGATGTTTAAAATGTACTAACACTACAGTTTCACTAGAAACTACTAAGACTACAGAAGGAACTCCAAATGAAAGTATAAGATGTATTGAAAACAAACTTGAGCCCTTAATTCGCGATCAATTTCATGCTACCTATTTACTGAAGATCTCATGGAATGGACAGGAAAAGTATTTAGCTTTGTTTGATGTATGGAAGAGTTTGAAAGATGCCAGTGACAATGATAATGATGTGGATTTAGAAGATGGTAATGACAAAAATAAAAATATGGATTTGGAAGATGCCAATGACAAAAATGAAGAGGTCGATTTGACAGATGGTACTAGTGACAATAATCAAATTGTGGATTCTGATGTTGACCTTCCAGATAAGAGTTTAAATTTAGATAGCAATCAAGATCTGATCATTTTTGATTTTCCTGAACTTCTGTGCAATAGAAACCGAACACCAGGTTTATACTGCAGAATATTGTATTAACACCAAGTAGATCTGATTGTCAAGGAATTAATTTTTCACTCGGAAATTCAACGTTACCCACAATTTTGTCTGCCTGTAGAACTGAAAACGGAGATAAAAGCACAGAACTAATTATTGATCATGCTGAAGGGAATAGGCATGTAGATTTGATCAAAGGAGAGACAAAAAGTGATAAAGAAGTAAAACCGTATGACGCAAAACAGGAAATTGAAAAACTAGATATTGATGTAAATCCATTTCCAGTAAAGAAAAAGAGTGATGAGGAAAAAAGTAGTGTTGATGAAGAAGTTGAAAGCGACGAAACAGAAAAACACAGTGAAAAATTGGATGCAGATGAAAATCAATTCGCAGTAAAGAATATGCGAAATGATGAAAAAATTAGTAGCAGTGAAGAAGCTGAAAGCGAGAAAACGAAATCAGATGACAGCGTTCGATTGCTGAAAAAAAGAAGTGTAAGTCAAGTTTTGAGTGAAGTTATAACACGGTCTGACAAAAATGATACACCTACTCCCAAGAAGAATAAAAGACAGTTCCCCTCAGTTATTACGTCTGATAAATGGCTTGAGTTAATGACTGCACGAGAAGAAGAGAAAATAAAACCAAAGACAAAAAAACTGAAACAACAGAATAAACCAAAAGACGAAACTACCGAATGTGATGAAAAGACTAACAAGACTGAACATATTGCATGTAAAACACAAAATAGGAAAACACACATTGGATCTTATGTAATTGTAAGGTACGATAAGGAATTTTATCCTGCCAAAGTGGTCGCTAAGGATAAAGACCAGTACTACCGTTGTGCCATGCGTAGAAGTGGCAGGGATCATTGGAGATGGCCCGAAAGAAATGATTTACTTTGGTACAGATTAGATGACATTATTACAAAAATTGAAGCACCTGTCTCTGTCAACATGCGAGGGGCCTATGATGTTCCTGAAATGAAATCAATCAGTTCCTAAAACTCTACTTAGTACCTATTAAAGGTATTATTTTGTTTATATGTATGTTTAATATGTGTTTTTGTAAAAGTATTCCTTTTTTTTTTACTATAAATAAACATTATTCTGATGGAAATTTTGTTTTATAGACGAATCACTGCTTCTTCGTGTTCTTTGTTACATATGTGGCCAGTGCACGAGCAAGCAGTGGCCAGAATTAGTACAAGGTGGCCACAAACGGTGGTTTCTGACATTTATTAAATTATTTAAAATTATCACACTTCAACTCGTTTTATCTCTCTTATTTTCATTTAATTCTTACTAAGAAATGTTTGCCCTTTCATAATCCACCGAGTAGATCAAAAAAGAATATGCAACAAGGTAAAGTGAGGAAATGTCTTAAAGTGGCCACAACTGGTACTTTTACCCTATGTTTTAAAAATAAAACTTTACTTGAATTAAAATTAAAAACTTTTACTTATAGTTTATTAGTGAAATTTAAAATTGTGAGAAAAAATTACTTCATGATACTTGATTTTAGTAAATTTTTATCTGAATTAATAGTAACTAGGGTGTGATTTTTTAAAAATCAAATTGCAGCAAGCCCGGGATAGCGTGAATCAAATGTGATCATTTCACGTAGTTTTTACAAGTTAAAATTTTAAAAAAATTTACATGGCTGTCATACCTCAGAGAAACTATAATATGCTGTTGCTTAATGCAGGTACATCTGATCTAGGCTTTGTTTGTATGCATTTATTATGATTATTTGGTTTTACGAAACAAACACTAAAGTGGGTATAAGTAAATTGATATTTTTTATGGATCCCAACAAAGATCTACATTACTAGATTCCATTGGTTATTCCATCAGAAAACATTTATCACCGAAGAAAAAAATTTTATATTGTGAAATTGTCAAGTTGAGAAGAGAGGCCGGAAGGATGAAAAAATCGTCTATTTCTTTTAGAGACAGATTAAAGAAAGCCGCAAAACTGTATCAGGGAAGCAGAGTTTTGCCTACAATGAATATGGATCCAGAGGCTAAAAGATTCATTGGATGTCAATGGGAGAATCATAAGAAGAAGCCAAAAGGGCGAAAATTCACTAATGCTGATAAAATGCTTGCTTTGGCGTCATACAAACAAAGCGGATCAGCATATAGATTTTTATCGCCATCAAAACAAACACTAGCTGGCTTTTTACACAAAGTGAACATTAAATCAGGATTTAGTGAAGCAATATTTGAATTGCTAAAATCTACTTTTGTAAAAAGCAAATGCAAGCTGGATAAGTATGTTATCCATGTTATTTATGAGTACCAATAGATTGTAATCTCTCCTGGAATTGTCATATTAATGATCTGATAAAACAATTGTCTTCATCTTGTTTTGTAATTTGGAGACTAAGAAACTTTGCCAATATGTCTACCATAATAACATATTACTATGCATCACTTTATATTTTAAATTCTGTTTATATGTTAGGCGCAATACTCATAAGTATGATAAAATTGTAAACGTCAATCACTACAACTTACATTGTACAGAAAATATTGTAATACCTAAATGTAATTTAACTTTAACACAAAACGGTGTAAACATGATGCCACTCAATATTTATAACCATTTACCACTGTCTGTACGAATGATAAACAGCAATATTTCATTTAAAAATACTGTTAAGAAAATACTTTTAATGCACAGCTTTTATTCCGCAAAAGAATGTTTTAACATGTCATTTTAATATGTTACAAATTTTTTGTTGACTATTTCTATTTTTTATAGCCATATGAAAATTAAATTATCATTATTATAAGGTGTCTTCTGTTTGCCGTTTGCTCTAATGATGGGTTAAATTGTTTACGACTACTTATACTTAAACTAAATTTAATAAATTAAAACTTATTGAAATTTCTGAAAATGTAAACTTTCACCATTAACACTAACGAAGATAACTGTAAGTGTTATTGAAAAGTTTAGATTGTATAATTTAAAATACACCGTTAAAAACCCCAAAAAAGATAAGTATTTTATTATTGAAATTTTGTTTTTTAAACTTAACATTCATTTTAAAAATTTATATAACTACTCCAACAAATTGCTTATTGTAAAGCACTGAATATATATCGGTTCTCTTAATAAAATAGGACCATTGTCCATTTTTGAAACATAAACAATAGTATATAACATTACTAGCAAGGTAAAAAGGGTTTTACTGGTAGACAGAAGGATATAACTGGCGAGCCAGTTACCTTCTGGAGCCAGTAAAACCTGTTACTTTGCGTGTATTGTTATATAATTTATTTGTTACTCATTTATGATGCAAATAGAACACAATTTTCGAATGTAAATAATGCTACTAATTTGTAAAACTGGCAGTTAACTTGCAACAATGTCTCACCTTTGAAATCATTACTCTGACAACGGCCCTTATTGTTAATTTTACTGTTTATTATTTTGCTAATACAATGTGAACAAGGTACAGTCATCTTTAACTTGTAAAGCTAGCTACTAAATTTTTAATTAGTAGCTAGCTTGTTGAGATTGACATTCAACATCAATAAGCTCACTTTAACACAAATGAGTAACGAAAATACGGAAATATATTTACGTCCTATTACAGAATTTAAATTTGCACTTTTAAAAAACCTTTTCCCCAGGTTGTTAGGTGGCGCTTTTACAGTCACCTTGTAAAGTTATTGGCATGGACATCTATTTTCTGTTATCTATATTTTATTTGTCAGAATAAAAATAAAGTTTAAAAGATATTGTTACTTATTTTGTGTATTTTCAACAGGTTATGGGCTAATGTGCAAAAATGAGTAGTAAAATAGAATATAAAGTTTATTTTGAAAAACTAAATAATAGCAATTATTTTATGGAAGTTTAAAATGGAAATGCTTATTAAGGAGAATTTATGGACATGTGTTACTACAATCAAAGAAAACCCTATGAACGAAATAACCAAAAGGATGATCAAGCTAGAGCGTTAATTGCCCTATCCGTTGAAGATAATCAACTAAATTTAATGTTTTCATTGCTGAGACGCTTACAGGTAAAAAGTAATCGATTACAATAGTCCATTACATTTGCTGTAATCAGTAATTAGGGGCGATTACTTTTTTAGAGAGTAATCAGTAATTTGTAATCGTGTTCAAATTTGTAATCATGATTACCGCACTCCTAAAAAAGCACGATTATTTTGTGTAATCGCGATTACTTTGTGTAGGCATATTTTGAATTTTCTATTTATGTTGGATACTATAGCATTCTTGATATCAAACAGTAGGTTTCAGATGGATTCCGAATGTTACGCATGCGTAATACGAAAAAAATAATCTTTTAAACTAGGTAGCTACACTTCTATAAAAAACTAGGTAATTTTTTCGTATTGCGCATGCGTAATAATCCGGAATTTATATGGAACAAACCACGTATCACCCAACCAGACTATATCGTATTATTCACATTTTCCAAAATTTAAAATTTCTTACTAATCTACCATTCTGCTAACTGCGAAGCTTTCAGTGGACTGGCCTATGATTCCTACCTAACCAAGTTACAATTTGGTCTCTTTCACATTAAATTTTTACTCCTAATTTAGCTGTAAAATTGTATTTTAAAACTATACTACAATATAAGTTTATAAATGATCGCTCAGACCATGACCATGCAAGTTTATCTTCAAAAAACTCAGAAATTGGAGTGCAGTGCGAATAGTGGATGTACAGGTTACAGAACGAGACACGACAGGTGGGGGTGGGGGTTCTTTTAGTTGCGCGAGTAGGGTCAGTGTTAGACAGAGAAAGTATTCGAAAAAACTAAATGCAAACAACGTTAAACACTGCAGAGAACGAACTTCGTGCGCATCTCATGGGCGTTATTTTTGAGTAGTAATGACTCCTGTAATCGGTCTATAATATTTTAAAGAGGCTAAATTGTTATATGAAGAAAGTGTATCTCAAAGGTCACGGGTATGACATTAGACTTAGCGCAAGTAACCTGGGGTGACTTAGAATAAGATGAAAACATAACATTCCCAAAGTACCCAATAAAGTAATCGTTTTTGTAATCGGTATTGCGATTATTTTACGATTACAAAAGTAATCTGTAATCGATTACAATTTTGAAGAGTAATCAGTAATCGGTAATCGATTACTTTTTGAGCAAAAGTAATTGTAATCGGTAATCGATTACTTTTTACCTGTAATTGTCCCAGCTCTGAATGTTGTTGTCAGAGTAAAAAGTTTACAAGATATTGCTGCTTATTTTGAGTATTTTCAACAGATTTTGTGTAATGGGAATAATTTCATGTTATATTTTATAGTTAGAAAAAAATTAAAATTAGGTTTTTATTGCTAAAAATTGTACTACGGTAGTCTAAGAAAGGAGATGTTATTGTATTATGTATGTGTGGTTGGTTGCCTACCAGCAGCAATACAGTGTTGGCGGCAATTTAGACATTACCTCGATGATGGCAATAAAGAGCCATGATGTAAAGGTTGTTGTAACAATAAACTAAGTACAAACACAACGTTATTTTTAATAAGAATAACGACATAGAGTGATCACAAAACTTAGAAGGCCGTGATTATGAGATGTTACTAGGCATGAAATGTACTAGTGTAGACCGCACGGTCAAATCCGAATTCTTCTTGTGTTTAGAGAAATCACTTTGTCAATTTAGAAACTTTCAATCAATGGTATTCAAATGGAACGACCATTTTTTTCATTTATAAACGATATAAATTAGTCTGTATCTATCTTCTTTTAATTTCACAATTTCGGATTAATTTGATGTATTTTTCAATTTTTGGTTTGTACTATCTAGTAGCCCATGGAAAGTAAACAAAAAACGATTCACATTATAAAACATTATTTATTAAGTAGAAAAATACATAAACACAAAAAACAAAATTACGAGCTAAAATAAAAATTATTTTAATAAATGTTCAAAATGTCTATACTTTGTTCTAAGCAAATTTTAATTCTACGATGAAAATAATTTTTGACCCTAGTTAACATTATTGGGTTAATAGTTGCAACAACGTTTCGGATTCTATTTTTCATATCTTCCGCAGTGGTTGGTAGTTCATCATACACATTTTCCTTGACGTACCCCCACAAAAAGAAATTAAGCGGAGAAGTATCTAGAGATCTCGCTGGTCATCGTGTTGATCCATCCTTCCTATCCACTTTTCAACCAATGCATTATTAAGCCATTCACTTACTACTCGGGCACGGTGTGAAAATGCATGTCCCTAATTTGAGCGAGCGGGACATCTTCAAGGAATCCAAATAATTTGTTATCCAGGAAATTCAAGTACAAATTCGAATTTAGAATACCGTCGAAGAAAAAGGGACCTACATCTGAACTAGCGAATATGCCTACCCAAACATTAATCGACCATTTTTCTTTGCTATGAACTCGGAAATAGTGACAGTTTTAATCTGAGTAACAATGAAAATTGGGCTGGTTAACAAATTGCGGTGGAAGATGCACTCATCTGTAAAAATGACCTTATCCAAAAACTCTACATTTTCATTTAAATTTGGTTTTATCCAATTGCAAAGATTAATCCTGTTTTTAAAATTGGCCTCCTTGAGCTCTTGACATAGTTGGATGTGCTAAGGATGAAATTTGCTTTTCTTTATTATTCTTTTTATTTTATTTTCTAATTTAGCTCGTAATTTTGTTTTTGTGGTTATGTGTTTTTCTACTTAATAAGTAATGTTTTATAGTGTGAATAGTATTTTGTTTATTTTCCACGGTTTACTAGATAATACAACATAAAAATTGAAAAATGCAACAAATTAATCAGAAATTGTGAAATTAAAAGAAATCTATCACAGATATATACCGGCTAATTTATATCATAGGAAAGGTAAAAAGTTCCGCATTTGATGCAAAAATGAAAAAAATGGCCTTTCCATTTGAAAAAACCAAGTTACCATTGATTCAAATTTTCTAAATTGACAAAGTAATTTCTGTAAACAAGAAGAATTCAAATTTGACCATTCGGTTTACGCTAGTACATTTCATGTTTAGTAACATTGCAGAGTCGTGGCATCTAAGTTTTGTGATCACAGCTGTAATTAGTTTTTTCACATCTACTTTTTGTAAAAATGACGAACTGCGACTAAACGATTCATTTTAGTTAGTATGTGTGATACATAAAGTCACACTAGAATTAACCAAGCAATTCAAATATGCAATAATATACAGGGGGTTTCATTGAATAAATGCAACTTTGATATAAATCGCCCTGTACAAGCTTTGCGATTCTAGTGAAAATATTTTAGGTTTGTAGCCACACACCATCAACAAACTTTAGAAATACATCCTTAATAAACCCACAATCTTCCACCAACGCCCTATTGGGCCACCCTGTATGTAATAGAGAATTAATTACGATAACGATTATATAAGCGGCAGACAGAGATTAATTATAATTACAAATTACCTATTTTCACATACATGATTGAAATCACATTAAAGTCTTTTCAGTTAATCACAATTACGTATGCGTTGGTACAAATTAACGCTTTCCTTTTAATGCACGTAAAAACAAGTAAAAAGTTTTAAGTGTCACTGTCTTACGTTTTTAAGTGGATGTCCTTTATGGCGCGCCAAATATGCCGTACCCTATTGCTATCTCTTTTTGGTGCAGGTAGGTACGTCAATTTAAAACACCCATAACGTGAAGCGTTCTTCACCGCCTACAGTCAGATAAAACTAAAAACCGGCAAAAATGTATAACCTCACGATCAGTATTAATATAAGCGCTAATCGGTTTTTTAAACATCCATTTTACTAAATGTACTAGCTTTCGCTTTCTTAACTCAATTAAAGAATTAAGAAGAAAGACATTGGACAAAAATCGTATAAGCACTACGAACGTTAAGGGATTAACTGGTCTCAGCCAATCTTGGAGGGTCGCTTTCGCTCAGTAACCAAACATGTTTTCAACCGGTAAACAACCCTTCCCGTTCTTAATACTTAATAGGTATACTAATGTTACATTATATATTGACTAGCGAGGATGAATTAAATAGTTGTTGGTTTTCTATCTAATACTTTAACCGTCAGAATGCGACATTTATGTATTAAGGTTATAGAAAAAAATTTATTGAATGAAGCATACATTCGAAATGTTGCAGAATAAGAAATTATACGAGATTTTAATTTCAAATTGATTTGCAGTTCCAGGTTTTATATTTATTTACCTTAAATACTTTTTAACATTTTATACTGATTTAATACACCTACAATCTAATGTAGCCCTTTATGTTTTTAACAATTTTAACCCCCAACAAGGAAAGAGTGGTGTTATAAATTTAACGTGAGTATCCGTTCATCTGTCTGTAGCATCGTAGCTCCCAAACGAGGGAACCGATTTTAATTTAATTTTTTTTATTTGAAAGATGAGTTGATCGAGAATGTTCTTAGTTTAAGAATTACCAAATATAGATACCGGGTTATGAAAACGTAAACTTTCATGATTGTCAATCATAATTAACATGCATCTTTTTTTGAGTTTGAAATCGTGAATTTTGATGCATCTTTTATACAAATTTAAACAGATAAGTAAACGTACTTGAAATCCAACTACGGAATTTATTACTTGAATAAACATTAGCTAAATTTTTAATATGTTGAATATTATTAATATGCCTTAAAAATAAAAAAAAGGAACACCATCTAACAGGTGAGGCTAACTATAAAAAATGTCATAATCAAAAAACATACTTTAATTTGAAAGTGGTAATTGCATTCAAGGCTAGTTCGCATTAGGCTAGTAATTTAGTCGAGTGGCGAGTAATTTAGTAACTAAAATAAGTAGAAATCGCCAAGAAGTGTTCACATTAAAGACGAGTACAGCGAGTTAGTGGTGTCAAAATGAACAAGCTCCAACGCAAAAAACAAAAAGTAATAAATAGGATGATAATGCTTGCTGCAATGAGGATTTTGGAAGAGGTGGAGGAAGAAATTAGTCAGATCAATGTAAAGAAACTATGGGTACGAAAATTGATTAATAGACGAGATGTACTTGGCGCTACGAATTCTTTGATCAAGGAAATAGCATTGGAGGATCCCAAAGAATATTTCGCAACGTTGAGAATGACCGAAACTTGTTTTAATTTTCTGTTAATGAGAACGCAGTCAAGAATACAACGCAAGAATACTAAATTCCCGCAGAAACAAAATTACAGGCAACTCTCTACTTTCTTGCTACCGGATGTAGTTTGAGGACACTCGCACATCTCTTTCGAGTTGGAAAATCAACTGTTTCAGAATTCCTTAGAGAAGTTTGCGATGCTATCTATGAAACATTGAAGGAATGCATAAAGGTAAGGTTAGGTGCATAAAAGTAAAGTAGGTACAATTTAAGAATTTTTTTTTAATTATGTAAGATAGATTAAACATTAGCACTTTCCATTGCTGCAGAAAGTATGTCACGCAGGTCAGGATGGCGTGTTTCTGGTGTGAATGGTGTTTCTTGCAGGGACTGCTCTTGTGATGCTACAATGGATGGTGGTGAAAACAGTGTTTGTTCATAATACTGGTTGTCGGTATAATGTATTGAATTATTACTGTATGAAGAGTCTTGCGAATCATAGGACAATGATGTGGCCGACCTAGTGTTTCTGTTTTGTTCTGATATGTTTAGGAGGTGCTGTCGTCGCATTCTATTTATGTAAATTTGAATGTGTTCTTGTGTTTGTAGTGCTAATGCCTTTAAGTTGGAGAGCGACGTGTTTGCCGAAAACATCAAACTCATTGTCTTCTGCTGAACAGTTACTATTAACAGTGTCAGCTATTTCTTTTAACTGACCAACCATACTCGTAAACTGGGAAAGTTTTTTCTTCTTTGTAGGAGGAGGGTTAGATTTCGGTGCTGGTTCACGAAAATTAGAGCCAACGGCAGATCTGTTCCCTTCAGTATCTGGATTTCTATCTGTATCAGCGTCTACCGTTCCTTCACTAGCCTGAAAATGAAATAGAATTTTGTTAACATTTATCGAAAACATTCTTTTTTTCAGGTTCCCACCACTGCAGATTGGAAAACCATTGAACAAGGATTTCGAAGGGAATGGAACTTTCCAGGATGCTGTGGAGCAATCGACGGCAAGCATGTAGTCATTAAAGCTCCTCCTGAATCAGGAAGTTTATACTACAATTACAAAGACTCAAACAGTATTGTCTTGATGGCAGTTGTAGACCATAAATACTGCTTCAGTTATATAGATATAGGATGTAATGGAAGGGTTTCTGATGGTGGCGTTTTTCGTAACTGCAGTTTGTATCAAGCATTAGAAGGCGGTATACTACCAGAACGCCAAATCTTAGTTGGTGACAGTGCATTTCCCCTGAAAGATTATCTGCTTAAACCTTTCCCAGGAAGTGCATTAACATTAAAGAAAAATATTTTTAATTATCGATTGTCACGGGCTAGGAGAATAGTCGAAAACGCTTTTGGTATATTAGTGGCCAGATTCAGAGTGTTCGAGAAACCGATGCCGTACAGCCCTGAGAAAGTTATCAGCATTGTAAAAGCATGTTGCGCTTTACATAATTGGCTCAGACAAACAACATTACAGAACAGGCAGTTGGAATATACTGTGGATAAAGAAAATATTCCTGCAGGAATCGTCATCCCTGGTAATTGGAGGGAGGAGCCAAATCCTCAAGGTTTAAAATCACTACCAGTATGTCTATCAAACCGTGCATCTCAAAGCGATACAGATCTTCGCGAGACATATGCAGATTACTTTGTGGGAGATGGATCGGTTCCATGGCAGACAAGAATGGTTTATTAAACACTTAATGTACTTACGAAATTGCTTTCACTTTCGGTCAATATTGAGGTTATGTTTCGTAGGGATGCATCCAATATATCGAACCACTTTATTGAAGGAACGTAAAGGGTGTCAGTCCCGGAGCCAGATTTCTTGGAATCCTTTATTTTCTTTAACTCTTGCGAGTAAGTCGATCTGAAAATATGCAATACATAATATTAAAGTCTACATACAATACAGATCTTGTACTTACTTGTAACAATTAAGTAATATATTAAAAAATGTACACTAACCTGATGTTTTCGATTTTCAATTTAATCTCCTTCTCTCCAAATTCAGATATGTTCATGGTATTTTCCAAATTAACATAGGCAGATTGCTTCGCTTGTTTATTTTTATAAAGCGGAGATTTAATGTTCCAGAGGCACTCATGTTGTAAATATTGCGTAACAAATTTTACAGTCGTATCTTCGCTCCAACGAGACATTGTGGGGCGAACTAATGAACTCGACTAAAACACGGGGTTCGGACTTGAATTTAGTAAACAGTGAAGCCTGGTGGGAGGTGCTACTCGTCCGGAAAAATTGAATAAAATGGATTGACTCGACTACATTATTTACTAAACTACTCAACTAAATTTTCGCAGTTCGTACACGTTTAGTTACTAAATTACTCGCCACTCGACTAAATTACTAGCCTAATGCGAACTAGCCTTGCACAGCTAAAAAACCCTGATATACAAAATCATAACAAATCTAAGAAATAAATAATTTTTAGTTACTACTGAATCACTGTAATTGGTCTGATGCACAGAAAACAGGATGTGTACATACAACCTTATTTTAATTTTAATTGCTAAAATATTTATTTCATATACACTGTTTGATGATATGGAAGTTTCATCAATACTCATTATTATGTTCTATTATAATGAGAAGCTATTCGGATATATAAACATGCAAATAATTTTAACAAGCAAGAAGAAATTCTCCGATTAAATAGGTTTTGTCCCCTTGTATTTAAAAAACAGCATAATAGTACGTATTAATTTTAAATTTGGTTAAGCAAGATTTTTTGCTGTTTTTTCTAGACTTCGAACTAAATGCTTTATCAATTAAGTATGTCAAGTTATCACGGCATTGCAACGATTTAACGTATATACTTTACATTAAAATAAGATCCGGAAAATTATTTCTTTGTTAGATTTGTAATGATTTTACTAAATCTTTAATATGTGTATCAAGTTTTTAGTTGTGAACGCATCTACCACTTTCAAATTAAAAATTTGACAACATTGAACTTTAATTATAATTTGATTAAATGTTATAAGGATTAAAACTTCCACCAATTGACATGTTAAATAACATTTTCTTTGGGAAAATGGTGTGAAATTATTTATTTATTTTTCGCAAACTTTCAGACAGAAAATCTGTCTTTTGTCAAGTGTAATATCAAAGTGACAAATTTTGACAAGGTAACATCAAAGTGACAAAATAAATTCAATATCAGATCCACAAGTTGAGTGGAAATTAAATAAAAGAAAAATTTACTTTTCACAGCTAAGTAAGAAATGCAAAATTATATAATTATTCTACATACATAAAGACAAAATTTATATCGATTGGGGCTTATATTTCGATAGCACAGTTGGTTATTGCGGTACTGTAGCAAAGTACAGGTCGTAGGTTCAAATCCTACTCGAGGTAAACTTTTTATTTATGTATTTAATAAAATTAATAATAATTTTTAATTATATAATTGTTTAATTACATAATTCATATTAAATTGATAAATGCAAATTCAATGCTGTAACCTTACAAATATTTAAATGTTGATATCATCATCAACTGCTATAATATAATCACAATTTAAAATTTTTAATTAGACACCCATAAAGAAACAATTAATTACGATTATTTATAATACATGGTAATAAAGAAAAAAAAAGCAATGGCCAAACACCCCTTCTGATTGTTCTTTCGTCATAACGTTCTTATGTAAAATTTATCATTTCATTAGCTGTACGTGCCGTTGCACTGTGCTGCTGAATATAGTTTTTGTGTAACTCCTCACGGCGAAGAGCATTAAAACATGGATTCAATAATAAAGCTCTGTATCAATTTTAAACCTATTTCTTCGAACACAACAGGATTTATTGGTAATCACATGATCAGTACACCTGACTGTTCACGTACCCCAAGACATGAAACCAACCATTCTTCGTCTGTAATAAGGTATTATTATTGATTAGATAATCAACGACAGTAACGTACTCGATTGTCATAATTAGGTAAGAACAATTGCTGCACAGTAGTAACCTTATACAGGGTGAGTCAGAAAGAATGGGCCAACACTAAGCTGGAGATACTAGACACCAAAATATTATCTTTGAGCTCATCATGCCTTTATACAATGTCGCTGGTTTAAGAGATACAGGGTATTGAAGGTTTAAATTTTATTCTGAAATTTCTCAATAATTGAGAAAGTTTTGATAACATGAATCTGAAAATTGTTAGTGTTGGATTTTTTAGTGTGAGAATTACGAATTTGAAGCTTAATTTGACGTTGCTCCTAAAGGGCGCTAGTTTCACGTATTATTTAGGTAAATCAAAACATACTATTATTATTTGTTGAGCTATGCTTGAAAAAAGTTAAAAATCTAAAAGAACGTTCAATTCTATATAAAAAAGGTACTTTAGTCTAGGTCGCCTAACTTTATCGGTTTCTGAGTTATTTAATTTTCCGAAGCACCAAAATTTCCCCTTCTTCATCGACTGTGATAGATTTTGGAGTACTATGGTTACTTTTTGATTGAAAATTGAAAATTTCTTGAATCATAAATCACAGATAACAAAATATGTTTTGATTCATCTCAATAATACGGTGAAACTTGCGCCCTCTAGGAGAAACGTCAAAATAAGCTTCAAATTCGTAATTCTCACACCAAAAAACCCAACACGGCCAATTCATGTTATCAAAACTTTCTCAATCATTGAGAAATTTCGAAACAAAATTTAAACCTTCAACACCCTGTATCTCTTAAACTAGTGATATTAGTACAAGGGACATACTATTTTAGTGTCTAATATCTCCAGCTTAGTGTTTACTCATTTTTTCTGACCCACCCTGTATAGATTCACAACTATTTTCTTTTTCATAATTATTTGGTAGGTATTGTACTGTAATTGACGTCGGCAGACTTATTTCCACTTGCTCTCTGTTATCTTCAATATCTTCCTGGGCCATTGCAGTAAGGCGTCAGAGGTTCTGGATTGATACATGGATTTGTTTTTTGAATAAGGGATTCTCGTTGCCGTCTGCTGTGCATGAAGTTTTCTCAGGGGACTTTCCTTACACATACACAGGGTGTTTACGGACTTGTGATTTTATTTTTAAGGGTAATTAAACACCTTAAATGAATTAAGTTGAACAAATACACATTTTATTTTAATTCTAATTTTTCCATCTTACATTAGATGTTCGAAATTATCACCGTGATATTGAACGCTCGACGTATCCATCAGTTGACATAACTTACAAGGCCTACACCTTGTCGAATTGTTGTTGCAGCAGCTTCAGTGTGGTTACGACCATCTAAATCAGTTATTTCCTTGGTTATACCATAGTCTTTATAAGACCCCATAAATGAAACTCTAGGTTGAGTGACTGAGGAGGCCATGGAACAGGACTACCTCGTCCAATGTATTTATTTTCGAATGCATTATCCACATGTTGGCGAACTAAACGATTAAAATGCGGCGGTGCTCCATCTTGATGCAACCACATTTGTTGACGTGCATTCAAAGGTACTTCTAGCAGTTCTGGTAAATGATTTTGCAACAAAAGAGATAATCATTTCCAGTCAATCGGTTTGGCAATACAAAAGGCCTAATAAGTTGTCCGTTGAACTATCCGTATAGTGCACAATTAGTATTGTAATGGCACTGTTTGTAATTAATATTATTGTAACATTATTTGTAGATTGTTCGTGGATGGGTAGCTTTAGAATTAAATTAATTGCATATATTAAAGGTTTTGTAAGTGGGTTAGTTTAATAAGCACAATTACAAAATAAGGCAATGAAGCAAACTAGTTTTATAGGCATAAATAAGGGTAGAGTAGTCAATTATTACCGGGTGGCTAGAGAAAAAAACGAATCCTATTTAAGTTCGCACATCTTTGGAATGCTTTCAGATATGGATTTCAGTTTTTATTTTCTAAGACACAGTAAATTGAAAATTATGCCTGCCAAATTACAAACGTTTATTTCAAAACATAAATTTAATATATGAACTAAAAATATCAATTATAAGTTAGTGATATTCTTCAAAATTCTACCAATAAACATCCTGTATGGTATATCCTAGTCATAAATGTGTTGTATGGGACCGCCATTTTGCAAATGTACAGTTCTTAGTCTATGTTTAAATTGTAAAATTGCTCCTCTGATCAAATTTATCGACACTTCTGGCCAGACCTCTTGTAATCGTCGGCGAAGATTTTCTAAGTTTGCAAATGGTTCGCGTCTTTGAGCATATACTTTTTCTTGTAATGCATTCCACACTGAGTAGTCTAAAGGATTACAGTCTGGAGAATTTGGCGGCCATTGGTTTGTCCGAATGAAACATGCCATGTTTTCTTCTAAGAACTGTTGCGTCCTTCCTGCTCTGTGGAATGGAGCACTGTCCTGAATAAAAATATAATCGTTATTCGGGTATAATTGAAAAGCTCGACTTTCTGTGGTACAAACGTTCTGGTTCAATAGCGTTCTCCTTGGTTGCCGAACAAACCCTATTTTTTTGTCTGTTTTGAGGGACTTGTAGCGTAAAATTCTTTTCGTCTTGAAAAATGAAGCGTTTTAGGTTAGCATTCGAAAACCTCCTATATAGACGTAAACTTTTTAATGATCGACGGATTTTTGCGTTAAGTGTAACTGCTGGACTTTGTTAAATGAAGTGCCATCATGAAGAAAAATGAACTCAATTTGCACTTAACGGATTGTAAACGAACAACTTACTGCAAGTGTCACCCATAACTACGTTTGTTTTAACGAAAGGTTGCTTCGATTTAAGTTGCTTATGCAGACGTCACGTATAATTGATATTTTTAGTTGATATTTAAAAATTTGTTATTCTTTTACGTTTTGAAATAAAGATTTGTAATTTGCCAGGGATAATTTTCAGTTCACTGTGTCTTAGAAAATAAAAACTGAAATCCATGTCCGAAAGCGTTCTAAAGATGTGCGAACTTAAACAGAATTCGTTTTTTTCCCAGTATTAAGTATGATTATTAAGGATTATGTATTAACTATTAATTGTTATTATTATTAAAAGTATTACTATATTAGACTAAATGAATCGAACGCATTAATAACTTATAGTAAGTACGATGTACCCTTTCAATGACGACTCAAGCGGCCTTACCCACGGCATTATATGGCGATCCTAAAGGGCGAATTTTAGAGAAACAGAAGCAATTATATTTTAATTGGAATATTAAAAGGAGCATAAAAAAAGTAAAGAAGTCGATTTAACTAAAGAACTTACTAATACAGTGGTTGTAAATTCAGGTAATGTCGAAAGTGAGAACATTTTTCCGCATTATCTTTAATCTTAATTCTTGGAATAGCTGGAGTTTTAAATTTACTGTACAAAAATCATAAAAAGTCATTAAAAAAGAGATATAAGCCAATAGTTATAGTTTGACGATGCCAGCGAACAGGAAATGGATACGTGTGCAAGTATTAGTATGTAAAAATTGGAATACAAAAGAAAATTGAAATGTAAGGTAATGTTAAGTTAATAATTAATTTTGGTGTATTCTTAATTGAATGGGTATTTTATAACTGTAAGAACTATTGTCTGGATAGTTTCAAATGAAAAAAGAGGTGGAAGTTTGTCGAAAAAATGCATCTTCAATCTAAATCATTATGGCGGCTGCTAATTTTGTAAGTCATAAGGAGGTACTTTCAAAATTTAATCTTGAAATTGTAAATAAGCTCAAGGACGGAAATCAAATAGGTGCGCAGGTAATGAAGTATCTAAACCAAAAAATTAAAATTTTAATACACCCAGAAGTTTCAATGAAAGTTTTCGACAAAATTCGACTCAAAAGCCAAATTTTAGAAATAATTTTAATAGATATAACCACCAACAACAATTTTAATAAATACAACTACAACAACAATACTAACTATAATTAAAGGCCTATGTCTACACAAAATCATAGTAAGCCGAGAGATTATGTAAATCTTGTGCAGCAAAATATAGAGGAAGATGTTAGCAGGTATAACATCAGTTTTTTCGGGAGAATGATAAATATTGTGTACGCTAGGACTGATATGAATATAAGTTGAATAAATATAGGTGTAGAAAATGTTAGTTTAGGGTTATTAGTAGACAGTGGTGCTTCAATTTGTGTTATTAAGTATGAATGTTTAGGTATCAATACGCAGATTATTAGGATAGTTTAGAGATTAGATTAGATTTAAGTCAGGGTTATTATCAAATGGAAGTAATTCCAGAAAGTAGAAATTAGAATGAAAAGGGATTAAAACAAGTCCAAGTGCATTTTCGAGCTTAACAACAATAGCTATGTCAGGGGTTAACTTTGAAAAGTGTTCTGTTTATTTGGATTATTTAATTGTGTTCGGGCACCATTTAGATAAACATAATAACACTTTAATGAACGTTTTAAAGGGTTACGAAAGGTTAATTTAAAAGTTAATCCGTTAAAGTGTGAGTTTCTTAAAAAAATATTCTATATTTGTCATATGATTTCTGCTGATTTTACCAGATACAGAAAAAACTAAAGTAACAAAAAATTATCCACAACCAAACAATGCAGACAAAGTAAAGAAATTTATTGCTTTGGCTAATTATTACAGGAAGTTTGTACCGAACTTTGCGGAATTATCAGCGCTTTTAAATAATTTATGTAGATATAATGTTTCTTTTGAATGGACAACCGTGGAGATAAACTACCCTACAATTGAGAAAGAATTGTTAGCTATAGTTTGGGCAATTAGATTTTTGAACATATTTATTTGGGCGAAATTTCAAATTTATACGGATAATAAATGTATTTATTTAACATGAAAGATCAATCGAGTAGACTATTAAAATTTCGTTTGTGTTTAGAAGAGTATGATTCGGATATTGAATATATAAAAGGAAGCGAGTATGGGGCAGCGGATGCATTGATACGTGTGAATGTTAGTGTGAAAGAATGAAAAAGTATACATGCGAGAGTAACTGCTATTTTAACGAGAGCACAACGAAAGATAAGATAAGGTGTTACCAAAAATGAAACTATTATTTACCTTTAAAAGACATTTTATTTATTAATCCTAATAAGTAATGTTACGGTATAAACTGGCAGTAAAACGGGATAACATGTAAAATTGGATTTTGCTCAATTGCTCAGTGATCGGTGTGGGTTCGGTACACCAAATTTTGCGCTCAATAGGATAGCTGACCATAAATAAGTCAAAATAGGGGTTAAAATTGACATAAAACCCGGAAAGGCCGCTAGAGTATTTGAAATAATAAATCTTCGCTAACCTGAAAGGTTACAAATATTCTCGCACGCTTATCTAAAATAATTGCGCACCGCAAAAAATCAATCACTAATCTGATCCAAATCAATAATTCTGTTGTTACGTTACTTTACTTAATAAGTCTGATTTTCAATGATCTTTCACTTCAAACAAAAAAAACTCGAACGTAATTACTTCACAAAAAACCAAACACTTAAAATGCGCGTAAATGAAGTGCTGTATAGGAAATGGGTTTACCCTTTAAAAAAACACAAGTACATTAATCTAAAGAAATGTAATATAAAACCATCGAGATGTTACCACTATTATTACATTAATAGCTTTCTATGCAAGTTTAATCACCTATATAGTTTATCTAAAAGGCGATGATACTAGCTTCTTTCAGTGTTAGCCTTTACTAAAATTTATTGTAAATCTGATTCCTATGCCAAAATAATAAATGGTTTTAATAAATCAACTGCGTCCTCCTTGTACGAATTTGACACATATAATTTCGATACAGTTCTGCAGTATAACAAATAGAAAAAAAAACACTTAAATAAATTCGGAATACAATACGGATGAATACGCTTGCAGTAAAATTTAAATGAAGAAAAAGTGAGAAGTTAATCTCCAAACATAACGTGTTCAACCGTTAGTATATGTAACAAAATAATAAAATACACATACAAATTTATTAAAATTGGTCAACCACAGCAAAAATAAATGCATAGAAGTGTTTCCCTTAACTTGGAAGCAGCCCTTTTGTTATAAAAATACCTGGTGGAAACCCCAGAGGATGATCTCTGCGGAAACGTCGGCGATATGATTGACGTCGTAACTACGCTCTATTACTCTTCCTCTTGAAGGAAAGCAGTGGAGCGATTTAAAGCACTAAATTGCGGTTGATTTCTATCTCAAAGGGTTGTACGGTACACTACAATGTATATTTACACGTTATTTGTTAACTTTATTCTACTATATGGCATATAAGTTCTGCTTGATACTTATTATTCTTCTTTAACTATACACAAAAGGTTAATTATTTAAAGCGAGTTATTCGTTACCGGCGAACTGTGAAATAACTGCTTGGAATTTAGGAACGAACGTTTGGTTTGTTCCACATAAAAGCGATAACTACTGCAATGAACAGTGAAAGCACCAGATAAGGAAACACCTTCTTGGATTTTCGACAAAGTCCCTTTTGATAAACTGCACGTAAAGATAAGTCAATCTCGTGATGGTTAAATGATTTAATATAATCCCTTCGAGGGTTGTTCGGGGATAACGCCTCTACTAACGGAAGTTCTTTCAACACACATTATGGGTAACGTCGCTCTGCGGTAGGTCACTCGTAACGGTAACTTGTTAACGCCTGTCCGCTTATACTAGGTCTGACCCTCGTGAAAAATCCATTTTGTTGCCACATTGGTTTTTTACATCCCTACTACTAATTAGCTAATCATAAAAAAGGTTACTTAAATTTTTTTAATGCGCGGCAATGCAAATCAAACTCGAAAACCGTCGGAAAAATTGCATCACCAAAAAAATACACTTCGTAACCGCGGGCCTTATCTATGTAACCGATATCCTGTAAAATAAAGATTTATTAGCAACGCTGGACATTAATGCCTCATACCTAAAGGCTAAACTCTTTGTTTAACACCAAAATCTTATCGAAAAGAAAAGGCGACAGTTTGACGGCTACAATTAAATTTGCAAAGTAATAATTTATACTTAATTTAATTTTATAAAACGTAATTTCCCTTTCAACAAACGAAAATTTCTAAAACTTACAATAAGGAAGATAACTATTATTTACAAAGAAACTAATTAATTCTTCCTCTCAAATTGGTAAACGGGTTTCACAAATAATCCTAATTTAAACTTCCACCTAAATTTGATAACAACCGAAACGTTATTTTTGGTTTTCAAAAAGAAAGATTCTAAATGCGATTACAATTTGTAGAAATTCGAAAACCTTCCAAACACGTGAAACAAAAAATAAAACGTTACAATCGAAAAGCTTCCCAAAGAATTTATGCTAACAGATAATTTATAATTTCGGAATTAACGGCAAATATTTGATAAAAATCACGGCCACATGACAGTAAAGATATTAAAGTATTCAAATTACTTACTACCGACAAGTGGTTATGCGGGAATAAAAAGAATGACATTAAGAAATATTATTTTTGGAAAAGTTTAAGTAGCGATGTTATATAGGTATATTAATTATACAATGTGACTACTAAATATGTAGAAGCATATCCTTTAGGTTTAGAGTCTACGGATCTAAGTGTTAGGGGATTATTTACGGATTCAAACGGAAAAACAAAATACATCATGGAGTAGTTGGATACCCAATTGATGCTTCACATACAATACCACTGTGTACAGTGGAATAATACACTCCTTACGAATTGACTTTCGGTAAAGTATACAGAATTCCAAGTAACGTAACTAATAATGTAGAACCTTTATATGGTTTTGATAATTAGCCATTAGAACTTAAGTATAGCTTACAAAAAGCACAAAAGAATTAGTCAGAACGTAGAAAGGGAACAAAACAATGACATTAATGTAAATGAAGTGGAGTATAAAACAAATGACCTAATATTAATCAAAAATAAAGACAGAACTAAATTAAGTGCTATTTATGAGAACCTTTTTGAGTAATAGAAGATTTATCGCCGAATGTTTTAACAAAAAAAGATGGAAAAGAACTGTTAGTGCATAAAAACTGAACTAAACCTGTAACAAAGTGATATAGAGCTTTTAATTTTAGTTACAAAGGATTTTTCATTTGGAAAGGTAACTCATTTAGCAAATAGATGGACGTGTAGTGCATAATTAGCATTGTAATGGCATTGTTTGTAATTAATATTATTGCAACATGATTTATAGAGTGATCGTAGATGTGAAGCTTTAGAATCAAATTAATTGCATATATTAAACTTTTTGTAAGTAGGTTAGTTTAATAAGCATATTGCAAAATGAAGGAAACTTGTTTTATAGACATAAATATGGGTAGAGTAGTTTTGTCAATTACTATTAAGTGTTGTTACTAAGGATGATATTAAGTATTGATTATTAATTGTTGTTATTATTAAAGGATACTATCATATTAGACTAGACGAATCGAACATATTAATTAATTATAGTAAGTACGATGTACCCTTTCCATGACGGCCCTAGCAGCCTTACCTACAGCATTACATCTCAACCAAACGTTTATCGCAAATCTGTGCTGTAAATGATTACTACGTGGATTTTCAACTACCCAGACATGAGTATTTTGACAGTTGTTGATGCCGTTAGGTGTAAACGTTGCTTCATATGTCGCCAGGTAACGACGCCATGATCGAAAAAACCACACGTTCTAAGTTACGAAATAACAAGTAACATTACGTTTTTAAAACAAACGTTGATTACAGTATTTTCAATTACATTGAATATTTTGTTACATAAGGAATAAATATGCCTTAATATAATTATCACAGTTTTATATTAAATAGAATGAAAGAGTGGGAAGATTTTAAACGATCAAAGTTCGGTATATGTTTTCCCGCGAATATTCAAAACAGCAGGTATTATTTCTTAATTAAGCTTCAAGTATTACGAGATTCATAATTAAGAAGTAAAGTGAATCATTTCTAAAGGAGTTCCTCAAGCAGTAGTTCTGTTACATTTCATATGTGTAAAGCACATAGTTAAAAATATTAAATCGAAATTAAAACGCGATTTGCATTATTTTCCTAGAGTTTGGATTAGATACGTGGATGATGTGTTTGCCATCCCTAATACTAAAATTTGTAGTGTTGAGAACTTTGTAGAAACTTTAAATTCTAAATTTCCGACAAACAAATTTACCTATGAGATAGAGGCAAATGATAGTCTTCGTTCCTTGATACTCTGGTAACAAGAAATGGTAGTAAACTAGATATAGATATTTATCGTAAGGAAAATAGCACTAAAAGATTCATAACCAATGGCTCAAATCACTGTAGACAGCATAAGCTAGCGGCTTTTAACTTTTTGGTTCATAGATTGCTAAATTTTCCTCTTTCAGTTTAAAATTCTAATAAAGAATTGCGCACTATTAAAGGAATTGCTGCATACAATGGGTTTTCAGATGAAGTGGTTATAAATATAGTTAGGAAATAAATACATAGGATGAGGGTTCAGAACGTAACTACATTAGGTAACGCTAGAGAACAAATAGAAACAAAGCATGTAAAGTTACCAAACTATCCTGCTTATACTATAGGTCTACCTAAAATCTTTTCCAAAATTAATTTGAAAACAGTCACTACTTCAGATAATAGTTGCAAACTCTTTTGCAACCCAAAAGATGAAGTGGATAAGCAGGATAGGTGGGGAATTTATAAAATTAGTTGAAAAAACGGTGAACAAATATATGTAGGGAAAACTAAACGACCTATTACAGTTCGCTTTAAAGAACATTTAGCTCATATAAAATACAAACGTTGGGACAAGTCTGCCGTAACCCTACATATGTTTGATAAAAGTCATGTAGTACATAAGGTATCATTAATGAAACATGTTAGTAATAAGCACGAACTTGATTGTTATGAAAATTAACGTATGGGCTGGGATATCGTGTAACCACATTATTGGACCTTTATTTATCGACGGTAATTTGACAACACGAAGGTAGTTGAATTTGTTGAACAACGATGTGATACCTGCAGTACAAACCATAGCATGGGATGCCTTCGACAATGTTTGGTTTCAACCAGATGGAGCTCCAGTACATTTCGATTTATTTGTACGTCAATTGTTCGACGTTTTACCTTGGAGGTAGATTGACAGAAGACACACAATACAATAGCCACCAAGGTCACCTGATCTGACACCTCTGGACTTTCAAAAGCAAGTCTATGAAACGAAACCCAACGATCTGGAAGAACTGAAGAAAGAATACGTAATGTTTCGAATGAAATAATATTGCAGAATGTTACCGATGAAGTTTACTTTCGCTTAGGAATTTGCCAAGAAAAAGGAGGCCATCAATTTGAGCAGGACACAAAAATTACAACACGTGAGAGGAGAAGAAGCTCACCTGAATCAAGCACCCCAATTGTGAGAGGCAAGGGGACTCACGTTAATCTAGCACCCGGATTGTGAGAGGCAAGGGGACCCACGCGAACCAAGAACTCCGATTGTGGGGGGCTCTTACCTAAAACAAGTACACCGAAGGGAACAGAAAACTACTACGTCTACGTCGTTGTTCCTGGGTGACGCCAAATGAAGTTTTTTAAGCGAAGTCAACAAGCCTGTTTCCTGCAATGTCATTTTTTACTATTATAGTGCACTTGTCAAAAATCGGCAACAGTTTTTTGATTAAAACTTTCGATTCGTTTTTTTGCGCAGAAGAAACCATAAAGAGATCTGGTCCTTAGAGTTGGTCTGCTATTTTGGGGTCGACCGGGTGCTGTGAATCGGTCCTGAATTGAACCTAGTTGTCCCTGTCAACCTGGTGCTTGTTGTCGCCTTAATGATCGGGATCGATATAGTGCCAGTGGTTAACCCAGTACTCGCTTTCGACTTAGTGTGTTAACGTGGCACTTGGAGCTGTCCCATTACTTAGGGTTGACCAAAATCACAAACAGGTGTTTCATGTTAAGGTTGGAATTTGATCATCTTACTACTCGGGATTGTCTTTTAGTACTCGATGTTGATTTGGCGCTCAAAGTGTATCAGGTACTCAAGGTAAATCAGGTATTTACTTTTTATTCAGAATCTGAATCTGCAATAAAAAATGGGGGTTCCCATTTAAGATTTCAAAGTTGCCCTCCGACTCACACTCTGGGGAGTCAAGTGGGGTATCAGTGGATAGCTTTTTGACGTGTATTTCTTGAGACGATTGACCGTTTCCATAGGTTTCCTGCGGAAGCGGGGTATAATTATTTCCCCGATTACAGCGCCATCTATTGCGAATCGAAAAAAACTTTTCAGATAAAACTTACTTACTTTTTCATAGAGAATCTGAATCTGCAATAAAAAATGTGGGTTCCTATTCAATATTTGAAAGTGCTCCTCCGTCCCACCCGCGGGAGGCGGTGAGTCACGTGGGGTATCAGTGCGTATTTTTTATTTTGTCGATCGGAAATATCTCGAGATATTTGGCAGTTCGGGGACTTTTGATTCACCCTGTACGTTGTATTGAAGTGCGTTGAGAAATAAATACTTATATAGAACATTGTGGAATTATATTTTAAAACATTATTCTTATTAATTATGGAATGCCAAAAGGTAATGTTAAAGAATATAAATTTAATTTGATTAATCGATTATATGATAAATCGAGTATTTGATGATTGATTATTTGGATAATCGATTATTTTATTATCGATTAATCATAACAGTCGTTCATTACCAGTAATCGGTTATCAGTTATTCCTAGTTATAATCGACCATCCCTAGTATATACTCTCTAATACAATTTTTAGTAGGTATATTAAACGGAAAATAGCTGTATGACATCCTGTGTTAATTATCATTTTAGCGTACCTTAGAAATAACACATAATGCGTACTTATAAAAACCCTAATCCGATTTTGACAAACATGCATTTTACGAACTGAAGAAATTAAAGTTAATTTTGAATTATACAATTAATTAAGGTCATTGTTTATAAATATAATATAGATATCACCAATTTCACGGTTCAATTTTATAAAGCGGCTTCCACAGACGGTTATCTTTTGATAAGAAGGTATATTTTTTATTGAACAATTATTTGCATTAACGATGTTAGTATAATACAATGTCTAGCAATAAAAGAATATGGTATAGTTTAATTTTAATTTACGCTATCACAAATGTAATGAACGTACTTATTGATAAATGATTCATTTTTAAGTAAATTAGTTGTTTAATTTACATACTGCTTTACACAGCATCGCAACACTCACGCATACATATACAGTGAGTCCCAGAAGTTATGTCTACATTCACTTAAAGTTCAAGGGTCTGGTTTTTGGAGAAACGCTCGGACACGTCGATTTTTATATTTGACTGCGGGTTTTTAGTGGTAAAATTTTGTATGTAGGGTGGCCCAAAAATAAGTTACGACCACCAACTTGATTTTGTCAAATGCAAATACCTGTTTCGTATTTCATTTTCTGAATCTGTTTAGAATTCTGAGTAAATCTAATGTACTATATCCTATATCTAAAGTCAACAGATCTCGCGGAATTTACAATTGAAAGTATCAACAATTAAGACCGTATCAAGGAAGGCGGCCTTTGTTTTCTGTCAAAAGGAACAATTTATTAAAAAAACACAACAACAAATCAAATGTTCAAAACGTGCACCATTTGCTGCTTGACAATAGCCAAGGCGATGCATAAACTCTGTTTGCACATTTTAAACCATTTCTGGAGTTATGGCACGTACTTCTCTTCTGATTTTGTCTTTCAATATCTCCAGATTGTTTGGCCTGTCAACATATACTTTTGATTTGAGATCACTCCACAGAAAGAAATCCCACGGGTTTAGGTCGGGTGACACAGCAGCCCATTCGGTAGGTCCTCTCCTTCCTATCCACCTTTTAGGAAATGTTTCATCCAAAAATACACCTTTTCGGAAAGGACAAATGTTCATATTCGAAGTCAGAAATAAATTTACATACATACCGAAATGAAAATAGGTACCTATTGTTTATGGATCACCTTGGACGCGATTATTTTGCAAGTGTTCTTGATATACAATATTTATTCCTTTTTCGTAAATATCTCGAGATCTGTTGACTATAGGTATACGACATGGTACATGAGATTTGCTCAGAATTCAAAGCAGATTCAGAAAATGAAATAAAAAACAGGTGTTTCTATTTGACAAAATCAAGTTGTGGTCGTAACTAATTTTTGGGCCACCCTATATACAAAATTTTACCACTAAAAAAACCGCAGTCAAAAATAAAAATTGACGTGTCCGAGCGTTTCATCAAAATCTAGATCCTTGATCTTTAAATGAATTTAGACATAACTTCTGGGACTCACTATATATATATATATATATATATATATATATATATATATATATATATATATATACAGGGTCCGGCAACAAGAGCGCCTTCTTCTATATCTTCCGTTTCATATAAGCTAGCTAGATTAATAAAATTTGGGATAGGGTTATTAGTTTAGTTGTGTGTATATTTTAAAATTATTCACGTGTATACAGGTTGTTTATTTAAAGATGACCAAACTATAATAAAAAAAATTTAAGTGGAACACCCTATATATTATTACTTTTTTGAATTCTACACATTGTTCCTAACAAATTCGCAATATATTTTCCTATCCATAAATATTGCCGTTTTTGAGTTATGTCGATTTTTATAAAAAAAATTGAAATTACAGAGATAGCTTTGAAAATGTTCCTCCTTGACCGTTGAAAAATAAAAGTTATCTAATTTATATCAGAACAAGTACACAGATAGAACTTTCTTATGATGCAAAGAAAATGTCATAATTGCATACAGGGTGTTTACAATTGACTTGCCAATCAGACATTGTTCCAACTAGTAAAAGTTTACTTTTTCAAATAGAACACCCTGTATATTATTCCGTTTTTGTTGCTATATATTAACCCTTATCAATTCGGTATACAATTCCCTATTCCTAAATATAGCCGTTTCCGAATCATTTTCAAATTTTTAAAATGTATAAGAACATTTTTTTAAATCCATGGCCTCGTATAAATAGAAAAAAAAACAGTGGAAAAGAATTGTATTGCAAATTAAAAAACGCAACAGAAACTAATACACTATAATTATTAAGATTATTTCTAAAAATACAAAACTAATAAAATAATTTAACGCTAATCATTAGCGATAACGATCTATAATAATTGTTCAAAATGTTGTTCATTTTCTCGGATGCAGACCTAAAGTCGATCTTTAAAATATTGTTCAACTCTACGCAACAACTCAGGAGTAATGCTATGAAAAGCCTGTGTTATTCGATTGCGCGTATTTTCGGCAGTGGTTGGTGGTTCCCTATAGACAATACTTTTTATGTATCCCCATAAAGAGAAATCTATTCTTGTCAGATCAGGGGACCTAACTGGCCACCTCAGAGGTCCATTTCGCCCAATCCATTTATTTGGAAAGACTTTATTGAGATAATCTCTTACATCTGCAGAGTAGTGAGCAGGAGCGCCATCATGTTGATACCACATTGTGGCTCTAATATCAAGAGTAATATTTTCTAATAAGCCCGGTAAATCGTTACGCAAAAAGTTAAGGTACTTCTCATCATTCAAGTGTCCATCAAAAAAAAAAATGGAGCGATGACATAATCTCCAACGATGGCACCCCAGACACTTAAAGACCACTTATGTTGATTATCAACTTGTCTTAATAAATGTGGATTTTCTGAGGAATAATAATGAAAATTATGTGTATTAACAAATCCATTCTTATGAAATGTTGATTCCTCTGTCCATAAAATATTATAAGAAAAATTTGGGTTTTGAGTAGTTTTTTCTTTGGCCCAGTTACAAAATCTTACTCGATGATCGAAGTCTGCATTGCTCAATTCTTGGTGTAACTGAATATGATAGGGATTTAAGCGATTCTTCTTTAAAAGACGGCCTACTGATCTCTCATTTATACCAACTATTCCACTTATGTCGTTTTGGCTTCTGTGATGATCCTCTTCGATGGGGAGAAGAACCCTCACCAGCTTCATTTGTAGAAGGTTTAACACGTTCATGTTTGGAGTAATTGGCACATGAAGTTACAATAAATCTAGTCATAACTTTCTGAAACGATCTTGCGTTTGGATGTCTTCTATCTGCATATATTTCAGCCTAAATTCTGCTGGCTAATAAACAGTTTCTTTCTGCAGCACCCAACACGAATATCATATCAACTAACTCATTTTGTGTAAAATTAATTTTATACAAATCTTGATTACTAACAATAACACTCGTAAATGGTTAACTACAGTATTATTTATTTACGTCAAACATTCAATTTTTATAAGAAGCACACTTGATTTTAGAATTTTACTTGAAATTGAAGTAAATATTTGTCAAATTCTGGTTAACACGCAATGCCTCCAGTACAAAAATTGTTATTAGTCTTCTATCATAATATATTAGTTTCTGTTGCGTTTTTTAATGTATACTACAATTCTTTTATGATGTTCTTTTTTATTTATACGAGGCCATAGATTTAAAAATGTCTCAATAATCTTATACATTTTGAAAAATTGAAAATAATTCGGAAACGGCTATATTTAGGGATAGGGAGTTGTATGGCAAACTGATAAGGGTTAACATGTAGAAACCAAAAATGTAATAATATACAGGGTGTTTTATTTGAAAAAGTACACTTTTACTAGTTCGAATAATTGTTGATTGGCAAGTCAATTATAAGCACCCTGTATGCAATTATGTCATTTTCTTCACATTAAAAGGAAGATCTATCTGTGTACTTATTCTCATATAAATTTGATAACTTTTATTTTTCAACAGTTAAGGAGGTACATTTTCAAAGCAAACTCTGTAATTTCACTTTTTTTTAGAAAAATTAAAATAACTCAAAAACGGCTATATTTAGGGATAGGGAAATATATCGCGAATTTGTTAGAAACAATGTGTAGAATTCAAAAAAGTAATAATATACAGGGTGTTCCATTAAAATTTTTTTATAATAATTTGGTCCTCTTTAAATAAACAACCTATATTCGTGTGAATAATTTTATAATAGCACACAAATTAAACTATAACTGCGTTCCAAATTTTATTAATCCAGCTTATATAAAACGGAAGATATAGAAGAAGGTGCTCTTGTTGCCGGACCCTGTATGTATATATATATATATATATATATATATATATATATATATATATATATATATATATATATATATATATGTTCTCAAACGTGAACATTGGGATTTAACATGACGATGTTCAAAACACACAGAATTGGGCTCAGGAAAACCCTAGGCTTAATATTTCAACCATAACTCGTAACACCGTCAAAAAATTAATATCTGGACTGAGATTTTTAATCATAATGTTATCGGTCTACTGCAAATTGAAGAAAACTTAAATTTAGAAACCAATTTAGATCGTTTAGGGAGGACCCGCATTGGAAGACGTTGCAAGAGAAAATCAGGAAATCTGCTGTCCTGCTCATTTTTTTAATGTTAAATAATTTTTGAATAATTCATTTCCAAATTATTAGTTTGTTAGAGATACATGGGCCGGCCAGACCTTCAGATTTGGCACCTTGCGACTTCTCCTTGTGAGACACAAGGAGAAGTCGCCTTGAAAGCAAAATTTACAAAAGACGCCACCCAGATATTAACTCTTTGAGAGAAGCGCGTTAATTATTGACAGACAGCTAATGCACGAATTTACAGCAGACTAGGGTATGGCTTATTTCCTTTACGACCTAATATTTCTGTATTATAGAAATAATTGCCAAAAATCTACAAATAGAATACACATGTTATTGCCTATGAACGACTTTGAGTGGACACCGGTGTAATATATATATATATATATATATATATATATATATATATATATATATATATATATATATATATATATATACATACATAGTGTTCAAGCTTAGTCCATTCACACCTGCTTACTTTGTTATTAATAGAAAAACTAAATTAATGAAATTACTAAACTATTATAGCTTTTTCCGCTGATTAATATGGCGAAATTAAAAAAAACTTGAACATAGCAAACATGAGATATCCATAAAAATAGCATTCATTTTAATTTAACGTTATATGCGTTTTTTGAAAAAAAATAAATTTTGAAAAAAAAATAAATTTTGAATAAAAAAATATGAAAAGACAACCACTCTAAAATGAAAAATAAACAAGTAATAAGCACTTAAAGTGTATAGATCTGTGTATATAATCTAGAATAAACAAATAATGGCAAATACTTATTAAACATAACCATAAGTACGCCATCACCAAAGTTTTATTTATTTTAAAATAAAATAAATGAAAACGTACTCTAAGTTTTTTTTCGGTAATGTTTACAATGAAAAGCTTAGTTATTAGTTTTTATAATTAGTAAATTATTTAAATGGTGCTATAGGCATATTTAGTTTGTAGAAAAATTCCACAAAAGCGTTACAGCATTATCTGGTTACCAAGTTAGATTTCCAGACATCATTATCTGAGATTGTACAGAAAATTAAGCAACGCTACATTCTTAAAACGCTAAACATTAGAGATTTCATAATTGATGAGCCGACATAAGCCAAAGCATTGGGGTATTTTGAAGCATACTCCCAGAGAACAATATACGAGAATTGAATTTAACAAAGAGCTACGGTTCACATTTTCAAAAAACAGTTTCGTTTATACAAAAAGTACAAAGTACACACTCCCATTCTGATATGTGCGTGAAAAGCATTTTTAAATTCATTAAAAATTAACATGTGACTATTATGATTTAAATAAAAACTAATTAGCAGTAAATTTGCTGTCTAACATTCGTATTTTGTCTGCCGTACCTTGTATATATGACATTATCGTTGTATATTTAGGTTCTACTATTCCGGTTGATCTAGGAAGAGGTAAAGGGTAACCGAAAAACCTAAATACACAGCGATGATACCATATATACAAGGTACCTCACACAAAATACAAAGGATAGGCAGCAAATGCAAGATACGCACTGCCTTCAAATCGACTAGAACGCTCAGAGGAATACTAACCAAAACCAAACCAAACAATGAAGATCACAATTCCAAGAATTGTGTATGCAACCTACCACGCGAATGCGGCAGAGCATACATGGGAGAGAACAGTAGACCACTCAGAGTGAGAACACAGGAACATAAGAACAACGTCCGTAAGGTAGAAACAGTTCTAAAAAATATATGTTCGCTTACTCAGTGACTCAGCAGTAAATGTATCAGACTTGCGAGTGAACGGTACTAGGTTCGAATCTGAGAGTAGTCAAGCGCTTGGGAAAAAATCATAACATGCATTCGACTCAAGTCCTTCTCAGGACTAAGCATATACTATAAGGTCTGTAAAATATATTGAGTTTTCATATAAAATATTTAAAAGAAATATACTTATAATTGTAATTATCACCTATTAATACATACAAAAAGAAAAAAAAATAAGTGTTTGTCTCTAAGTAACTTCCAATTTTTTTTATCAAACCAAATAATCTTTCTTAACGTACATTTAATCTGTTCAAGTTTCAGCAGAAAAACAGTTTGTGACGTCACCATCATATTTCGGTTCCAATTTAGCTAAATCAATTTAGCATATCTTCTAATAAGAAATGAAGCGACAGCTCTATTTTTGTTAATTACGTGGAAATTGTTTGAATTGAATTAATACAAACGTCATCGTTACTGAAGCAGATAATATATTATTGTACAGGACAGCGGGGATCGTCCGAAATTCAAAAAAAAAATGTATATAAGTTTAGAAAGTAGCCGTTTCAAACAAGTACCTTAAAATGCTCAATTATTTTCGAGTTTTGGTTAAACACGGGGGTAAAAATGGCATTTTCCGATTTTTCTCCAGCAAAACGTTTGAAATTTAGTTCGCTCTTGTGGAAATGATCAAAATCCGACAAATAGTGTAGATAGTGTAGTATAAATGTGTTCTAAAAAGACGGGAATGGGGACGTAAACAGTATACAGAGTATTAAAAACACAAAAAAGGGGGTGTTTTGAAAGAACCGGCTTGCTTAACAAGAAGAAAAAAACAACGTCTGAGTGAAGAAGAAAAAGTTCATATTAGAATAAAAATCCATTGGTTCTACTTCAATGAAGAAATTCTTACCTTTAATAAAATAGTAGCAGTACTAAAAGAAGACGTTGATGGATTACAGTTGTCTTGGTCGACACTACACAGGACACTAGACGAACTTAACTATTCGTGGGAAAATGTAAATCGAAAATCAACGCTAATTAATAATTTCCAAATTGTTTCTTGGAGACGCAAATACATTCGTGGAATAAAGGAGTTTCGTGCCGAAAGACGGGAAATCTTTTACCTCGATGAGACTTGGTTGAACGAAGGATATACTGTAGAAAAAATTGGCAAGATAAAAATGTTACTAGTCGCCATCAAGCAATCCAAGGGGGTTGGTCAACTGGAATAAATCCACCATCGGGTGATGGTCGACGATTAATTATTACCAATATCGGTAACGCTAATGGATTCTTAAAAAATGGTTGACTTGTGTTCGAGTCCAAGCACACAGGGGATTATCACGAAGATATGAAAGCTGATGTTTTTGAAGAATATTTTGAACAAATGATAGCAAACATTCCACGAGGAGCTATAATTTTTCTGGATAATGCAAGTTACCATTCTAGGCAATTCGAGCGCTTACCAACAACTGCATGGAAAGCGGAATTTGCCAAATGGTTATTATCAAAACAGCTACAATTTGAAGAAAGTATTCTCATAGCTATAGCAAATCAGCACGAGCAACAATTTGTTAAGTATGTTATTGATGAACTCTGTTCCTCTCGGGATTACCGTATATACCATCATATCAATGCGAAATCAACCCGATACAGTTAGTAGGTCGTAACAACACGATTTTTAAATTAAGTGAAGTGTGAGAGCGTTTAATGCAAGCCATAGCCACAGCGTATGTGGGAGCTTGATGTGATAATGGAAGAAACTGTAGAACCCGTTATAATGTCCGTTGGACAAGATAACAGCTCTTTCTTCCGAATCGAATGAGGAAGATAAAGACTGATTGTTAGTTACGTATCGCCTTTGTTTCCAAAACCTACCCTTATGACACTATTAAATGTAAAAAAATCAATGTAAACTAAATTAATATAAGCAATTTGATTTTAATCTCATTATATTTAGAATTTACGTCAGTTCTACGTACATAAAGACAAAATTTACATCGATTGGGGCTTGAACCTCGATAGCGCAGTTGGTTAGCGTGATACTCTAGCAAAGTACAGGTCGTAGGTTCAAATCCTACTCGAGGTAAACTTTTTATTTATGTATTTAATAAAATTAATAATAATTTTTAATTACATTCATAATTATTTTATATTAAACAAAACATCAGTATTCTGAAATATCTTGAATTGTTTAATACTTGCATGCCTTTCAATTGTTTTAATTAATCTACAATTTTTAATACACTAGAATCCCAACCTCACGTCTGATCTTTAGGATTAAGTCTAATTTTAAAGGGTCGTCTTTTGTTTGCCGTTTACCTGAACCGTCTTTATTTTGCAAGCGACATATTTACAGCATCTTCGTTTAGACTATCCCTTTTTGCTACTTATTTCATTTTGCCGCTTCCATGCATAAAAACGACACTACTTCACTAATAACATAATTCATTGCGCTCTCATATTCCTGGACATGTATTAATCGTTATAGCGTACTTATGTTTTGCATACTTTATTTTGTTTGACACCTTATTTCATTCTTTACTGACGACAATGACTGCAATTGTAACTGCAACGTACACATTTTATATAATTTGTATACGTTTTAAAAAAAGTACTTGAATTAGTATGAACTCAAAATATGAAAGTTTACATTTTCATTTAACTGAATTATCTATTTATTACGTCAAATACTTCCCATTAATCTGGCACGTTCTTTACCATCCCTACAAGAACAGTAAGAAGTAATCGTTTATTAATAAATTACTGAACAGTAAGCGATATTTACTAAACCCAATAGAACTACTGCTTTACGATACGGGAATGTAAAGTTAACATCCCGGCATAAACATTTTGCAGCTTTGATTAGAGTGCCAACTTTTTCTTTTTGAAGAGCTCTTTAGGTCTGTATTAAAGGTTCCGACGATCAACAGTTCCACAGTTGAGTGTAAAAAACGGATACTAACTCCACACTCGATGTTAAGATTAAATAGTTCTCAATAATTCTGCCTTTGTGTGTACTAGGCATCCTGACATACAAGATGCTCGGAAATTGCGTGTACAACGTAAGAAAAGAGTGTGTGTGTGGGTGCGAGAGTGTGTATTTGTGTGTATATGTGCGTGTGTGCGTGCGAGAGTGTGTCTATTAGTATGTGTCTATGTCCGTGAACATGTCCATGTTTGTGCCTATGTCTGTCTGTGTCTGTGTCTGTGCCAGTTTCTGTGTCTGTGTCTGTGTCCATGTTTGTGCCTGTGTCTGCCTGTGTCTGTGTCTGTGCCTGTGTTTGTGTCTGTGCCTGTTTCTGTGTCTGTGTCTGTGCCAGTTTCTGTGTCTGTGTCTGTGTCCATGTTTGTGCCTGTGTCTGCCTGTGTCTGTGTCTGTGCCTGTGTCTGTGTCTGTATCTGTGTCTGTGTCTGTGTCTGTGTCTGTGTCTGTGTCTGTGTCTGTGTCTGTGTCTGTGTCTGTGTCTGCGTCTGCGTCTGCGTCTGCGTCTGCGTCTGCGTCTGCGTCTGCGTCTGCGTCTGCGTCTGCGTCTGCGTCCGTATCCGTGTATCTTTCTTACTATTAAGCTATAATGTTTAAATGAACGTTAAATTTTTTAAGTAACTTATTTAAATGTTAAACAAAACACTTAAAAACACTGATCTTACATTTTTTTAAGAAAATTATTACGTTTTAATTGCTGTTCGTATTCCTTTTGACCATAAGGGAAATTTTAAGTTGATGTAAGGGGACGTAATTGTTTTGGTCTTGGTCGTGCCATAAGAGAGCGTTGAAAATAAAATATCTGTTGTCAATATCGTTTTACATGGAAAATAAGCAAATTAGAAAGAAAGGTTAACTTGTGGATAACGGGAAACGAAAAAATGATTCCGAATCCGTAAAATTACTGTTAAACCGTCGTTAGACTTAGTTTTTATCAGTGAAAAATGATTCATTCATACCTCAATAGTTTAGTCATTGAGTAATCATTACTCAATGGTTTTACAACCATTCTGTTTATTTATGTGTTTTTATTATTATTATTTTCACGTTTATGTGAAATAACTTGAATTAATTATGAAGCTTCTATTTATTTACGTAGGTTCCTATGTATTTGCATATCCCGAATGCAATTTGTATCACAATACACTTTTAGGAAATTGCATAATGGAAACCTAAATTACGCCACAAGTTATTTTGTATAATATTATCATCCTCATGCATCATAATTGTTTGTAAACTGTACCAAAATTGTTTATTGTATATTTTTTGATTTCTGGAAAGGCCAACGGGTATGGTGAAACGTAAATAAACAGAAGTTTTATAATTAATTATAAAGCTACAAATCATAATGAAGTGTTCATCATTCATCATGTTCTATTCAGTTATTATTATGTAGTTATTTAAAATTGATTAATATTCAGGGCCGTATCGGAAATAAAAAATTCACGTCTGTATTTAAAAAAAAATGAAGTTGATGATATTTCGTAAACGAAACGTCAGTTGCTTATATATATATATATATATATATATATATATATATATATATATATATATATAAATACTATAATTCTAATTTTAAAAATCGGGTTTATGTACAAAAGAATATAGAGATTAATAAAATCTTTGATTTTTCAATTTATTGACCTTAAATTTAACCGTCTTTGACGTGACAGATAGTTAAAAAAAACAATGGCGGCAGTGCAAGGTTTCCATCCACAATGCCTTATAAAAACAATGGATTCTCTAATATAACAGATGTATTTGATTATTGTTGTTGATTGTTGACATCTACTTTTAACATTTTTCGTTTGAAGTTCTTTTGAAATTTACTTATTGTCTTTTTTGTTGTTTAAAAATGTCACATTCTACAGTAGAGGCGTAGGATAAGCTCGTCGCGTATTTTCAAAGTTTTGAAAACGCGCATTTCTGCCAGGCAATATGCGACAAAATACCCTGAAAGGAAACATGGCAAAAAGTGTTTAAGCGTTTGGGAAATAGTCGTCTTAGACAAACTCCAAACCCTCAAATAGAAAACAAAGACCACTCCGAAGTGAAGATTCAATTATAAGTGTCCTTGCGTGTGTAGAAGCGGATCCACATTTAAGTGTAAGAACAATAACGAATGATTTAGGGGTCAGTCTATAAATCCGTACCATGTTGCTTTACACCAAGATCTATCGTAAGCTGATTTTGACCGTAGGTTAGATTTTTGCAATTGGTTTAAAAATATGATGGAAAAAAGTTGTCGAATCTTGTGGACAGACGAAGCAAATTTTACGAACACCGGAGGAGTAAATCTGCACAATATGTGGTATTGGTCAGAAAATAGTCCTTATTGGTTAATAGAAGTGGACCACTAAAACCAGTGGTGCGGTATATTGGGAAATAAAATTATTGACCCGCATATTTTTAATGGTCATTTCAACGGTCAGGTATACCTCCAATTTTGGACCAATGATCTACCAGGCTTATTAGAAGACGTTCCGTTAAATATTAGAAGAATAATGTGGTACCAACATGACGAATGTCCCGCGAATTTTTTTGGTCTGAGCACACACCGTCGAATAAATAAATATATTTTATGTAACGGAAAACCTTTTGAACATTTATAAAGGGCGAATAAATTTTGTTGGAATTGTATGTATGTATAATGTATACTTTTATTCCTTTTAATTGCATTTCTCTTTTGCATAGCTTTAACTATGCAGTTTTATAATAATACGTAAAGAATTAATAAACAATTACTTTTTCTTGATACCTAAATGTAATTTTTGTATTGTTCGTGCATGGGAATTCAACCTTATATTATTCATAAAGTTAGTTATTCCTTTTTTTTAATTGTAGAATAATTTTTTACCATTTTTAACGGTAACTACAAATATATATATATATATATATATATATATATATATATATATATATATATATATATATATAATTAAAAAGCAATTAGATGTAGATCTTATTATTATTATACTAATAATAAAAGCTATGTTTAAAAGCACTTTTTAACCAGAAAAGGACCATTTTATAAATTTTAATTTATTGAGATGTTTTTCTCTTCTTCTCCCAGCTTTGTTCGAGGTTGTTTGATATCTATCAAATTTACTAACGAATGTCACAACTCCGCCATTTTTGCAACGGATTCTCGATAAAAATGAAACCTATGCACTTGGGCTACCGTGGTGCGTCTCTTTGTTTAAATATTTACTGTCAGGGAGTACCAAAAAGGTAATGAATTAAAAACTAGCAAAAATATTACCAAAAGTATAGATTTCAAATAAGTATTTTTTATATTTTTGTTGATAAATGCAATTTTTTTAAAAATTAATATAAAAATTGAAACAAGACATGCGTAGGTAATGAAATATTTGGTTTTACATTGTCAATTTGCTATAGCTTTTTAACTAATAAAGATATCGAACCGCTTTTTTCAGAAATATTTTAAAATTTAAGGAATAATCTGACTATCGTAAAATGACGGTACGGTTACATTTAAAAATTTCGAAACAACTGCTATGTGTTTTAAAAACGCCCTCTATCGGTGGCTTCAAAAGCAAAATATTATAAATTTTTACATTGTTATGCTTAAAAAACCTTTTTTTGTCAAATGAGAACTGTTTTATATATTTAGATTTGATGAAACTAAAATTATAGCGTAATTAATCAGATGACTTCCCTCCCACCCTTATGTTGCGGCCTAGATTTCAAAGTGCATTACAAAAATGCTTCAAAACATAACGACCTTTATATTAATAATATCTGTCTTATACATTAATCGCTAAATTTTCTATAAAAAGGCATTTTTAATGAGATGACGTGTGCTGCGCCACTTAGCGGTAGAGGCACGAACTTCAAAAGAATTTCCAGCAGTTTCTCTTGACAACTTTTATGATACATTTTTTCCGAACGCTCTGCGATGAAACAGCAACGAGATACCGCCGGAGGACGACCTTAGCGGGACTCCCGTATATGTAAAGTATATATAATCCTTGGGCAATTTACTGAATTAGTATTCATGATTTTTTATAAATATAAAATTGAAAGTTTTATATACATAAAAAGATTATAACCCATGTCTCCTCATTGACTAGACTAGTGTTCTACCAATTGAGCTACAGGGGTTATGAATTCTATTCGATAGGAACTTAATATGTATGGTAATGTGTTAACAACAGGCCATCGTATTAACTTATATGGTAACAGTTACTATCCTAGGGGTTGAACTGCTTACTAGGTGCGTCCGCAAGTGGCGAATAGGGGAATGACCTTGCAAATGATCGTAAGAGATGCAAGACCAACACCGAAATATGTGCTCATGGCCTTAAACAGCAAGTGTTAGCATTAAAGAATACGGTGTCGCGGACCAGTCCACGTGAGCATTCGTTAATAGCGAGGACAAGGGTGGAAACCCTGCGTATCCCCTAGCTAGAAGTACACTTTTCTTCGACTAGTCCTGAGTGACTTCTCTTGTTTTAACTCTTCTCTGTCGGAGCACCCTTGGTCCAACTCTCGATCTTTTCAGGCTCCCAGCGATGGCTGAGAGATCTTTTCCTTTTCTACCTCCTCGTCCCCGGCCGTGTGCCCTTAAAAGCACATACGGGTGTGGCAATCCGGGATGTCCGGGATTGGAGACGGATAAGCGCCACTCGTCTCGGTACCGTAACCATTGTCTGCACTTCAGCGACTCCAGCAGACCGTGGCTAGGGAACGTTGTGCAGGAAGTGGCCGGGGGTCTGGACTTCACCGCCTGAACCGCGTGGAGTTGTAACACTATAAAACTCTCCCCTAATCTCACAGGTATAGTACGCGCCTAAGGGATGCATCGTGCTTCTGCATGGCATAACTGAAGGGTTGATCAGTTCCTAGCGGCTAACCTCAAGGTACCGGGTGCCACTCTGTTGTAATTAGGCTTGCACGTCAGCAGGGGGCTCCTGGCGTGGTGACCTTTATTTTCTCCATACTCGTGTGACTTTAATGGACACGTTTGTTTTAGTAAAATAAGAGAGGTCTGCAGTAGATCCGAAGGAAGACACCGCAACGCCAATGGAGGGGTCCAAACGCAGGAATCAGGCTTGCCTGCCGAACCTGCAGCTGGATCGTCAAACGTTGGGAGAACGGCGGTAGGGGTTATCAACCTAGGACTGTCGACAAGGAAGTTTTCTGGGACACAAAAGAACAAACTCCGGAAAGCAGAGAAGATGAAGGATGCGACTTGGGCCAAAGATAAGCCAACCCAGAAGAAAAAAAGTGGAAAAATGGGAAGGAAAGGGAGAAGAGCAGGGGGAGCTAAAAGACTTCGGTCAGACTTCTCTACTCCCTTCTCTAAGAAAAAACATCTAAAAAGCCCAGGAGCCATGTGCAGACTGGGTCATACTTTGAGGCAGCAAAAGGATTCAGAGTAGCGGTGCTGGACAGACATCATCCTGATACCCTAATAGATCAGAGGCAAGCGGATCTGATCAGCAACAAACAGGGGGGAGATGATAGACGAGACACCTTCCACCAGTGAGAGCCCTCCACAGTTTGAGGGAAGTAGGTACACGGGAGGAATCATATGGATCGCATATGCCAACGAAAATACAAAGAACTGGGTAAAGCAGTCAGTGAAAAATATGAAGGAATTTTGGGAAGGGTTAGGCTTGACTGCCGTCGAGACTAAGGACCTCCCGAAAGAACCCAAGTCACTGGTGTGGATACCAGACGTATCAGAGGAAGGAGTTGTCAGGACACGCTAAGCATCAAAACCCAGGCCTAAAGACGGTAGACTGGCACAAATTGAGCTCCAAGGATGGAGTCACCCTGGCTTTCTCAATGGATGGGGCATCTTATAGGTTTTTTGAGCAGGCTCGGTTCGAGGCCCATTATGGTCTAAGAACAGTGACGTTCAAGCCTATACAGACCGTCGCAGAAGACTATAAGGGTAGTACAGGTAAACCTCCAGCACAGTAAGGCAGCTTCGGTTGCCTTATGCAAGTTGATGGAAGGCTATAAACAGAGGTAAGATATTAGGCCTTGGAGCAATCAGTGGTGAACTAACTTATAGTAGGGACACTGATACTGATAGACCAAGGACCTGTATATTAAGCAAAAAAGGAATACAAATATTACCTCAGATGTAGGGCGCCCGAGGGAGTTAATGTTGATATAACATCAGGTACTTCTCATGTAAGCAAGTTTGTTAAAAACTGGCATGTATCCGATGAGGTGTGTTGTTCGGATCACGGGAACATGTTTTGAAATCACCGGAATAAACCACGTGGTAGAAAGTTATCGAAACCCTCGCAAAACGAACTGGGGATCCTATAAGGAGGAATTAGAACGTAAATTGGCGGGATTTTTCGATAAATAATAATATAGATATATAGATAGCCGTGGAGCAATTAACAGATACGATTATCTCTACATATAAGGAAAACTGCCCCCCCCCTCCAACCGTGAGGGTCTCTAACAGGAAAGTCTCCTGATGGACTCAAGAACTCCCAGAAAGAATGGTATACACTAGAAAACTATTTAATAAGACAACAGTATCAGGTAACAGGGATGAATATAAAATATCCTTAACTGAGTACAACAAAGCATTGAGAAGAGCTAAAATAGCCTCATGGAGAAGGCACTGTGAGGAAATAGAAACGACTCCAGAATGTGCCAGGATACACAAGATACTCTCTAGAGAAACTCAGTGTCCAATTAATTCATATAGGTTTCAATGGATTCCAATAATGCGCGAAGAGCTTCAGCGCAATAAGTTACGGCGTTAAGTTAATAAGTTATAAAAAATATATATTGGATTACTCGGTGGCTCAGCGGTAAAGGTGTCAGACTAGTAACTGTAAGGCTCGAATCTGAAAGTAGTCAAGTGCCTGAGAAAAAAATTATCATAACATATGAATTCGACTCAATTGCGAAAATAGTCCTTCTCAGGACTAAGCCTGATGACGGTAGCAGAGCCCGCTTCCGAAAGGCCACGCTCAAAAAGCAAAAACTGTGGAAATAAGCCGATCAACTCAACAAATATGAAACCACAGTTACAAAACACTTATAATACAGTATTTTGCGAATATTTCCTGTTTGGTACTAGACACAATTACGTCCAACTTACCAACATTTTCATTTCACATTAATAACGTGGTCATACCCGATAACACTAAGTTAGCGGATCTGGAATTTAATGTATCATCACCTATAGATTTATTAATATGTGCCGAAGTATTTTGGCAAGTATTAGGTCAAGGTAGTACCAAGTTAGGTGCAAACAATCCCACTTTACAGCAGACACAATTTGGTTGGGTAGTAGGTGGTAGTATTGGAAACGTTAAACAAACCATCGTAACAGTATGTAACTTGTCAACACGCACAGTAGATAATAAACGCAAACTTCTGGGAATTAGAAGAATGCCCCAACAACAACAAATTAATCGACTCCTTAGAACTTACGTGCTAAAATCATTGTAAAGACAATTATTTACTGGATGATAAAGGGCGTTTTGTAGTTAAGTTACCGTTTAAGGCAAATGCACAACCCTTAGGATTATCACGACCGTATGCGGAGAAGCGTTTAACAAACTTGGAAAGAAAATTAAGAACCGACTACAAGTTCCGTAATGAATATGTAATTTATAAAGGAAACATTGAGCTAGGTCATATGGAACTAGTATCACCTAACGAACTAATAAATGTTGAACAAAAAAACACATTCTATCTACCTCATCTTGCAGTTGTAAAAAATTCAAGTACCACCAGAAAAGATAGAGTGGCATTTAATGGTTCCGCAAAGTCTGCTTCAGGCGTATCACTTAATGATAAATTATTAGTAGGACCACCAATTCAGGGTGACCTTTTATCATTTATAATTAAATTCAGGACGTATAAGTATGCGTTAACAGGTTTGATAGGACCTATTCTTATTACCGGTAAACTAATATTACAAACGTTGCGGACATTAAAATTAGATTGGGATAAATAAGTCCCCTCAGAGCTAGTGAACATGATCACTGAATTTATTAGACAATTAACAGCTATAAAAATTTAGAAATACCCAGATGGCTTTTGTGACGCATCGTAATCAGCGTACTAGTTGGCCCATAAATCCGACAAGTTTAAAAGCCTTCGTTGCAAACCCTTTCGGGGAAATATTATCCGTAACTCAACCTGATCAATGGCAAAATGTAAGTAGTGACAATAATCCAGCCGACATAATATCGCGTGGTATGCCAGGCGTTCAATTAGTGAATTACAACTGCTCGTTTAGAGGTCCCAACTAGTTACAAAATGATAAGTCTTTATGACCCAAAAGTAAAGTAGATTTTACACAGATATAATTCATTGAGCATGTTGAGCTAGTCCAAATTGCCCCTAGTTTTGTGCTAAAAAGATGCTCTAGTTTCCGAAATTGCAACGAGTAATAACATATTGCCTACGCTTTATTCCCAATACAAGCAATTTGCATAAAAAATTAACCGGGCATCTAAGTTGCGACGAATTCATGACCCATCGTGCACGGCAGAGCCGTAAATAAAAAAAACCCTCTGCAAGTGTAAATTATAGGTACAGCTTGCAGACTATCTGTTAAGTTTTTGAACCTTTTTCTTTCATTTCAAATTTAAAAGTTAATCCAACTTTTAATTTTGGTACTATATTAAACTTTACGTTTAGTTATAACATACTACATATTATTTTATATTATATTTTTCTTCAACAATAAATTTGAAATGTAATGTAACTTTTACCTTTGATACTATATTTAATCTTAATTTTAATTAATTAATCCTAAAAGTAGGCAATTAAAGTCGGGAGGGCCAACAGGGTCTTTATCGTTATTTGTTATTACCCTCCAATTAAATAAAAGTGAAATTTAGAAAATAGAAAAGTTAAGTTACAATCTTAATGCTGTCGACACCTACGAAACTAACTATAAACGGATTGGGGTACTGTATAATTTATGCACGATCTTTCATTAATTAGGTTAATGAATATTCTGTTTTGTTTTCAGTGCAGTTACTATCTTCTGCAATCATACAAATTTTTTTTTTCTTGTATGATGTAATGCAAACTAATTAATGTTTCCTTTTCAGCGCTAATAATCTACAATTTTATAGGAGGAAGGCATGTATACCCCGTACCGTCCGGTGCAATACCACCGTCTTTAACCATGGGCTCCTTAATATCGGTGCTCTAATTTTCTGAGTTAGGTAAGGCTGCCGGTCACTATCTCCTTTATTCCTTATGTACTCGCCAACACGCACTAGCCAAGCGTGGAGTTTTAATGGCTAAACTCTTAAAATGGCGAGTTCTAAAACAGACGCTATACCCCAAGTGAGTAGGGCGAGACGCCCATACAATCACATCGATTCGTCGATCCGTCCCAAAGATTCTTGGAGGGACAAAAATTCGTCAACGTCAAAATCAAGAGTAAGAAGAGCAAGATCTGCCAGGAATAAACCTCTGCGCCATTCGGATAACCAGGAGGGCATGATTCAAGCGACCTCGGCCACCGAAAGCACCAACATTCGGATACATTACGGCAACGTACGTAGTATCAGGTCGAATCTTAATGCTGTTCACCTACACCTTGAACAAGTGCAACCGGACATTCTGTTTCCATCGCCTGGAACCACTGATTAGCCTGACCCGCAATTTTCCAGATACAGCCTCCACTCTAACTTTCGACTTAAAGGTGAAGTATGTGAGTATACCATGGACAACATAGGTTGTAAGAGGATGTCCACTTTGGAAAATAGCAAATTTGACGCGATTTGGTTCAAACATTCTGGCCCTCAATTTGTGAAATTCTACTGTTATTTGTATAAGTCTCCCAATGATAATAACTTCCTAGATCTAATAACCTTAGTCTGAAAATAGACTACCTCTTATCACAGTTTCCATCTTGCGTTATTTCAATTCTGGGAGATTTGAATGTCCATAACTCCAACTGGCTTCAATTTTTATATACCACTAACCCCGCAGGTCATAATGCAGAAGCATTTGCTGTATCCTGTGATTTCACACCAATGATTTCCGAACCAACCAGAATCCCTGACAACCCTAACCATACTCGACATCTCCTGGATCTATTAGTTACAACGAGGCCTTTTCCCACTTGGTCAATCAGATCACTGCCTAATCGAAATGACTTCCTCTGTACCCATCCCGCAGTTACAAAAAAAAAACAGATAGAACTATATGGTGTTTTAAATCAGCTAACTGGAGTGAACTGCGAGATTTTTTTGCAACCTTGCCCTGGCGTGAGTATTGCTTTAAACAGTCTTCCTCTTCAGATATTGCTCTTTCAATAACTGAAGTTATCTTGATCGGTATGGTTTTATACATTCCCAAAAAACATAATCGTTTAGGTCATGCCCGTTTCAACCCTAGTTTAATAGGGCCTGCACATTATCGCAAAAGCATAAACTGTATACCGAATGGAAAACGAATAAATCTGTCGAAAATGACGCCGACCATATTGCCCCAAGGAATAGTTGCAGAAGCATCATCACGAAGGCCAAAAAGATGTTTGAAGAACGTAAATGTAAAGAATTAGTCTCGTGTACTTCGGGCAGTTGTAAATTTTGGTCATTAGCTAAAACCATCATTAAAAACTTTCATCATCCTTTCCTACCATGACGTCTTGCGACGGAGCTGTAGTAGCTGATCCTGCTGACAAAGCCAACCTCTTTGTCCATTACTTTGCATTAAATTCATGTTTTAATGAATCTGGTAAAATTGTGGCATCGTTCAAATCTACCCCATACCTATGGAACCAATCCACTGTTGATACAAACTCATAGAATCAATCATCAATAAACTTGACTCAAACAAGGCGACTGGCCCTCACGGTATTCCAGCTATCGTCCTTAAAAATGCTACCTCGAGCTACTACCTGTATTGTCCAAACCCTTTTCGATCTCCATGTCATCTGGAGAGTTTCCCTCAACGTGGAAGTTGGTAAATGTCCAACCTGTTCCTAAAACTGTCGACCAATAGCTATCACTTCCATTCTATCGAAAATCATGGGAAAACCCATCAACCACCAACTACTTTCGTTCCTCGAGTCCAATAAACTCCTAAACGATCACCAGTATGGGTTCAGACAGAGTCGTTCAATGGGCGATCTACTTTCATATGCCCCACATCTTTGGAATAACACACTAGAAAGGTCCGATGAAACAGTCGTAGTAGCTTTAGATATTTCAAAGGATTTTGACCAGGTTTGGCACAAGTGCCTACTTGACAAGCTCATCTCGTTCGGCCTATCTGATACGCTCATCAGTTGGATCTCCAGCTCTCCGACAAAAGACGTATACGGGTTGTCGTCGATGGCTTCTTTTCGAAAAAAACTATTATTAACGCGGGCGTACCCCAAGGATCAGTGGTAGTTCCCAAACTTTCCCTGCTATACATAAATGACCCCATTTCCTCAACAACTAATCCGATCCATTGCATTGCAGACGACAGCACTCTGTATTTTTCGAAACACGACACTTAAAAACAATTCGCATTGGGGCACATGTGGGTCCAGTGCCGGTACTGTATTGGGGTACTACAAATGATATTTAAATAAAAAACTATTCTTACATAAATTAAGACTTTTAACCGAGATTTTCGACTAGGATTTTGCAACATCAATAAAAATCGTGAAAAACGCGTAAGGTTCAGCTTGATTATCGTACTAAAAATGAATAAAATTTAAACTTTTTAACAATTTAACAATACACTAACAATATACTAAATATAATTGGAGTTATTGGCCACATACTTAAGTAATCGGACTAATAATGCAAGGAATGAGAGTTCTAACCCCTCACGAGGATCCTGCCTTTTTTTGTTAAAATTGTTTTTAAATTTTATTTTAATATGCATTCACACTTTAATTAGCGTGCTTATTCAAAATGTTGTACAATCGTTAAACATTAGAAACTACTTATAAGTGTATTTTGACCTTTTGCTTTAACCATTAGACTTTCAACATTAATATTTGAAAGTACGTCTTAAAACACTATTAAAATATACATTAAACAAAAAGTGAAAATCCTTACGAAATATATTGCAATTTTTGTTTTAGAGTAAAATTAAAAGTATTGAAGAACATGTAAAACATGCAATAATAAAAATTTAGTTTAATTTTTGCATTTTACGTAAGTTTTATTATGTAATTATATAAATCCGCTAGTTTGTTATGGTACATATGTATGTATACGGGAATGTTGAGTGGAGATACTAGGTTTTTTCTGACAACCTGTAATGGTGAAAAAAATTCGAACTGAACTGTAAAGCAATTTTTTTGACAGAGAAACATTTTTCTGCGTTTACGTGTACAATCCATTACTCATATTCACATTCAATACATACAATAATAACTGTTCAGTAGTAGAACGATACGTTAATAAGGAACGCCACACCGTCCGGGGCACGATTTAGCTAGTAACCGGTCTGCTCGCTAAGGTATTACTCAACAGAACAATACAATTGCCTCGGATCGACCTGGCTACAAGGGGCGATCAAGGTCGAAACAGACAGGCCCCGTTGCTGACGACTGTGCAAGGAATGAGTGGCGAGGAGGTACGTGGAATGTTAGAGGTATGCATGGTAAAGAATTACGAATGTAATGTACGATAGACACCTTGATATTCTGTGTATATCGGAGACAAAGCGGAAAGGAAAGGATGCTGTAGAGACGGAGAATGGCAGCCTAGCACTATGGTCAGGAGTTTAGGCTGAAGTGCATGGCGCAAAAGGAGTTGGGGTGATCGTAAGTTAAACAGCGAAAAGATGTGTTAAACAGTACGAATTGGTATCTCTCCGGGTAATATGGGTTAGAATGAAAGTGGAGTTTCGAAGAATTCTTCTTTTTGCATGCACCGGTGAATGGAGAAAGAGACCAGGAACGTGAGAACTGCTGGAACGAAGCAGAGAACGTGTTGAATGTATGTAAGTCAAACGAAAGAGTGATGATAGTGGAGGATATGAACGGATGGGTAGATGTACAGACAGAACATACTGAACGCGTTTTAGGAAAGTTCAGAGACCAAAGAGTCAATAAGAATGGTGAACGCCTGGTGAACATCTGTGTGGAGAGAAGCCTGTTTGTATCCAATACGTGGTTTAAACATAAAAATGTGCATATGTATACATGGTAAAGCTATGTAATTACTCAAAAGAGCAATAAAATTTCGTTGGATTCACCTGGCTACAACTGGCCGTCAAGGTCGAAACAGACGACGGTGCAACGAATGAATGGCGAGTCAATATGTAGAGTGTTAGAGGTACGCATGGTAAAGAATTTGAAATTGCGAATGGAATGTACGAAAGGCAGCTTGATGTTCTGTGTGTGTCGGAGACAAAGCGCAAAGGAAAGGATGCTGTGGAGATGGAGGATGGCAGCTTAGCACTATGGTTGATACTGAAGTATATAGCGCAAAAGGGGTTGAGTGATCGTAAGCGAAAAGGTGTCTTAAACGTACGAATTGGTATTGCCCAGGGTAATGTGGGGTAGAATGAAAGTAAAGTGTGTAATAACCTCTGGAATTATGTAGAAAACGTGTTGAACGTATGTAAGTGGTAATATTGGGAGATGTGAACAGATGGGTGGGTGTACAGAGAGAACATACTGAACGTGTTCTAGGAAAGCTCGTAGACTAAAGAGTCAATGAGAATGGTGAACCTCTGGTGCACATCTGTGTGGAGAGAAGCCTGTTTGTATCTAATACATGGTTTAAACATAAAAATGTGCATATGTATACATCGCAAAGAAGGGAACCTTAAAGTATGATTGACTTGATAGTGTATGATGAACGACTTAGAAACCTGGCGAGACACAAAAGTAATGCGCGGATCGGACCACTTTTTGGTTGCATCGAGAGTGTGTTTAGGGCAAAAGTGGGTCTGGAAAAGGAAAGCAAGCCTAGAACGTCAAGAATTAGGGTAGACAAACTAGTAGATAATGCTGCGAGAATGTAATACGAAGATGCTGCGAGTAAATAGTTGAATGTGAATGAAGCAGTGTGGAACGAACAAATAAAAGACACTGACGGAGGTGCGTGGATAAGCTTGAAAAACTGTGTTGTCAATTGTGCCGAGCAGATATGTGGAAGAGCGACTGTTTGTGAACAGAAAAAATGTGCTTAGTGGAATGAACAAGTAAAAAATGAGACCTAGAAATAACGATTGTATGGGGTGTACAGATTAAGAAACAAAGAAGCGAAGTAGGCAGTGAGGATAAGTAAATAGGAAGTGATGGCTGTAGAGGGAGAGAAAACACAGAATGATTTTGAGGAAAAAAAAACTCTTCTGGAAAGGGGCAAAATACAAAACGTGGCCCAAAACAGAACGCTGCAGGAGTGATGAATACGGGCAACGAAATAATACAGGACAATTGTGAAGTGCGGAAATGCTGGCAAGAATATTTCGGAAAGCTGTACAGTAGTGAGGAAAATAAGATTGAAGGTTCGATAAGAAGAATGTAGAAGGAATGGTGAAAGAAACTGACTAGGATATTGGGATAAATGACATAGAGAAAACGGTAAAGTAGCAGGCACAGATGAAATCACTGGTGAAATGCTAAAGTATGGAGGTGCAAAGCTTATACGAAGATTGTGTGAATATCTCAATGTATGCCATAAGTGTGGAAAAGTGCTGAGTGGCAAGAGTGGAACAAGAGTGATTGCGAGAACTACAGAGGAATAAGTTTGCTCAGTGTACCTGGTAAAGTATTTGGAGTACAAGAAACTACATAAATTAAGACTTGTGATGTGCAGGATTGCGTCATGCCAGGGAGAGGATGGTTGCCCTCCAGCAGGTGATTGAAAAGTGTTTAAGTGTAAAAAGTAATCTGTAGTGTGCGTCTGTAGATCTGGAGAAAGCATATGCCAGAGTGAATAGAGAGAAGCTGTGGGAAATATTAAATGAATATGGCGTAAGTAAAGGTCTAATAAACGGAATAAGAGCAGTATACAACGGTAACCAGGTATGTGTTAGGGTGAGAGGAGGTGTGAGTGAATATTTTAATATTGAGCAAGGACTGCGGCAAGGCTGTGTGATGTCATCGTGGTTATGCAATGTATACATGGATAAATGTGTTAGGCAAGCATGTACCGATAAAAATGGTGTAACGGTTGGTGACGTAAATGTACGACTTCTGGTGTATGCAGATGGTACAGTCTTATTAAGTGATAGTGCGGATCAGCTACAAACTGCTCTGAGGAAGTTTGATACAGTACATGAGAGCATGGACCTAAAGGTAAACTTGAACAAAACTAAAATTGTGGTGTTCAATCGGGAAGGTGAAATGGAGAGTAGAGTATTTACCATGCAAGATGAAATTGTAGAACAAGTGGACGAATTGGTATATCTGGGTAGAATATTTACTGCAGATGGTACAATAGGTGGCGAGATTGGTCAAATGGTCAATGCTGAAAGGAAAGTGATTGGAAGTATGTGGACGATAATGAAAAACGAAAGCATGAGCCTACCTGCGAAACGAGCCATCTATAGTAGCGTGTTTGTCCCATCAGTACTGTATGAAAGCAGTAAAGAAAAATGAATACCGTGGGTATGAGATTCTTGAGAAGCACATTTGGTAAAACGAAAAGTGATAAGATAAAGAATGTGTATAATGAAGGAGTGTGGCGAGGAAAAGACGGTGATAGATAGATGTAAAAGTAGTACATTACGTTGGTTTGGTCACATTGAGATAATGAACAACGTAAGATTAACGAAGCAAATATACGTGAGGTTAGAGGTAATGCCGGGCCTGGTAGGCCGCGTGAAACTTGGCCGAATGTAGTAGAATGTATGATAAAAGAAAGAAAGATAAGGAGTATTAAAAATAAAAGGACATTTCAGAGACAATGTATGAATCTTGCGGAAGCTAGGGAGGCATGTAGAGATAGGAAATCATGGAGAAAGAATGTGAATGACAAATAAATAAGAGTCAGGGATTCCTTTCCCTACCCCGCAAGGGAATGGCGTGAAGGTTATGTTATGTTATGTTAAAAATCCGAACTGAGCTGTAAAGCAGTTTTTTGACAAAGTAATGTTTTTCTACGTTTACGTGAATAATCCATCACTCATATTTGGGACACTCAATACATAGTTGTTAAAAATAAGCAACACACTTATTTGAACAGGTTATAGATACATAAAAAGTTCCAAATTAAAGTGAAAAATACTGTATAACATTGAACAGTTTGTATATGTGTATAAACAGTACGTCATTCGGGAATTTAATGTAAAGTACCATCTTGTAACTATTATGTCAATTTAATAGTAATTGCATGGATACACTATCAATCATTTATATTTATTAACACGGATTTTATGCAAATTCGATTTTTTATAGTTTTCAAAAAAAAAAACGTGAAACCTAAAAATACATCTATATTCATGTTTCCTAATCATATGCAAATTATTACGCAAAGAAGTTTATCCATTCATAGTTTTTTCTTGAGAATTATGAAATTATATCTAAGTTGTTTTAATCCTAAATGATTACTACTTACCTAAAGTAACAAACACCACATAATGATATACACGCGAGGCGATTCCGTTTATTTAGCGTCATTTTCACAAAATGCAAATTGAATTAATAACTTTTATACACGTACAATTCATTTCTCATTAAGGTAAATAAGCAACGTTACCCTTAAACTTGTCCTCAAAAAAATGAAAATGAAAGTATAACAGAAACTGCATAACACCACAAAAGCAAAAAATAATATTGATTTACCTAAGAATACAGGAAAAATTTGCATTATTTTACTTCTGAGTCTTGAGTTGTTCGACATTTCTTCTCTTTGATCAAAAATAAACGTTTGTTCATGTGTAGTAGTGCCATTTTTTATAGCGTTATTGTTTGTTGACATTCCAAATATTATTTAAGCAATTAAAACTATTGCACTCTGATTAAATTGTAAAGTCTCCTAAGTATACAGATCGGAATCGATTAATCTCCTGCCATAAGCGAGTTTTTGAATCTGAAAATAAAAATATAGATTTTTTTAATCACGTGTACTATGTTTAATTTTAATATATTACCGCAAGTACTTCATTGTGCTAGTGTTACGAAAGGACTGAGTGTTATACTCGAACACACCGATTTAAACATATTTTTAAGTAAATTAAACTCAACTTAATGAATTACAATTAATTTGTTCTAATATACGTCCTTGATTTATTTGCGTGTTTTTTAATTTTCTTATTCTAGCAAGGGACAATCTATTTACTTATTATCTGTAATTTTACTTTGGAACAATAGAAATGGTTCTCAAATTTTATATCATAATTTTTTTGTATTTTAATGATGTAAATCTTTTTAATATAAAAACACATGAAATGAAATTTTGTAATCAGTGTAATTTTGTTGAATATCAATTAAAAAAAAAGTTGATAAGCAAACCACTATTACAGGCGTAAGTATCAAACATTTATTTGTAAATCTATGTACCTAATCAGTTTTAATATTTTGCAATAGGTACTATTGTATGATGGGAATGTCTATCTTTAATATTTATCACTATGTATGGAATTTGATATGAGAATACTGGATAAAGTAGTTAGTAATCAACAACCATATGTTATTGCATGTCCTTTTAATATACGACATACGGGAACTAAAAGTTTGAAAAGGGCAATTATTGACTTGGAACGTCATCATTCATTTAGAACGAGATCCATTCGGATTCCTGTTGATTTTTGTTTGTTTTTTTTTTAATAATCGATAACAACTGAAAGTGGTACATCATTATGCTTCACTACAGTATAAAAAAGTATTCAAACTTATGCCAAAATGCAGTATACATTCTTCTCAAAAACTATTCAGATTCTTTGTCTTATTATAACTACTGCCTAATATACAAACTAGGAATCTCCCACTGTTTACTCAACAGCATGGACCAAGTATTGTTCATATTTCCTAAATTTGTTTGACAATTAAATTAATTTTCTAAAGCTGTTATCGTTTACAGACGACGATAACTGCAATTGTTATCGAAAGGTTTAAATTTTTTATGAAATACAAATAAAAATGCACGATTACAACCTAAAATATATCTAAATTATGAATGATAATCGTGAACGTTTTGATAATTATTAATGCAAGTGTATTTTTATAAATTATGTTGGCAAACAAAAGCACTTGATTATCTGCATATGTTTAGGAACAAGTCAAAATTTCTTGACGTTTCGCACCCAAATGGTTCATCTTCAGAAAATAGTTAATAAACGAAAAACCTTAAGGCTCCCTTCAGTACATGGTAGGCAACACACAAGTCAGTGCAAGTTAATAGCAAAAATACTAAACTTTTGACCTAAATTACGAGTAGATATAAAGAAAATTTGAAGAAACAAGGAACTTGTCGGGAGCATTTTATTTCGTCCTAGACATATGCAATAATGCAAATAATAAAAATCTTCTGTTTACCTGCATAATTTATAATAATCATGAAAACTCGAATTTTCATACTTTAGTAGACCAGTTTAAGAAACGTATCGTTTAAGAGGTAAATAAAAAATAAAATTATTTTCAGATTTCTACTGCTTTAATAGTTTTATTTATGTTTTACAATTACTTACAGCATAAACTTCACTTTAAAGGTTTAAAAAGAACATAACAAGGATTCTTTCTCATAGGTTCTAATTTTACACTTGACTTTCTTTAATAACTGGTTGTACCGCTATAGGATAATCCATCTTACCGCGAATTCTTGCATATAAATACTGTAACAGTAGCAGCAATATTCAACTTTCTCCGTTCGTTTACTTTTCCATAAACGTGTGGATAAAAATTATCAAATCCTTATAGATAAGATTTAATTTAAATAAAATTTAATTTTCTATAGATAAACAGTGTAGGTAACGTTAAATGACGAATAGTGTGATAATTGTCTATTGCTATTATTTGGTCAGTGGTGTAAGAATTAGTGCCTGATTAACGCATATAATTATAAATTAATGTGCTAAAAGCAATTTAAAACCATAAAAGCAATGTAATTATTAGTAATAAGTACTAAGAGATTCTTTGCTACTAAAGATGGGGATGGGGAGAGGGGCGGCCTTGAAGTATTTGAAGTCGGTGTAAATTATTTTCGGCTTATTCAACTTTGTAAACGAAAATAATTATAATAAAATTAATTTTATAATGGATATGTTTCGTCTTGTATGGTCGAGGTGCGAAAAAGAATGCACGGATGAGGACGTTATTTACACACAATATTTTTCGAAATTTGATGTTTTATGTAAGTTTTCTATTTTGTGTTTGTACTTTGTGTAATTTGCTTCCATTTTGATTCTTTAACCTATTATCGACCACATTATTTTTATTCATATAAAATAGTTATTTATGCCACAAGTGTGTAAAGTAGCACTTTTTTTACGAATGGGAAATTTTACGCAGGAGCCGTAGGCGAGTGCGCAAATTTCATGAGTAAAAAAATTGCATACACTATTTTTTCTAATACGGGAAAATACAGGGTGATTCACGTCGATGGTACCTTAGACGTTTACGGAAAACGAGACATGGGATCTTTGTACAAATTTGGTCACTTTCATGGCTGGCTCGGATATATCGATCTAAAATATTTTCAGCGTTGCGACGTTGTCGCTTATGTGGAAAAGTGGCATCACCTTTGATATTTTTAATCAGACGCCTTATATATTATTACATTTTTGGGTTCGCTATTACTTTTAAATTATTTTTGCCTCACACATTCCTATGCCTATCTTCAACAGTTTTTGAGTAATTAATTAATTTCCTTATTTTTTAGCCAAAACATGGTTTCAATCGAGTGTTCATTATTGTGGTGTTTGAAATTGTGGAAAGTTGAAATTCTGGATGCACTCTATGAATAAGCTGTTCATCAGTTCTGCCTAACGAAATTGGTTCTATATTGTACAAGGTCCTTCGAAATTCGTTACGTTTCCGCAAGGTACAAAAATGCAGAAAACTTTATTATTTCAAATAGGACACCCTGTATATTATCGAATATTCTGATAGACAATTGAGGTCCCTTTAAAATGATATATCATGTTCCTATACTTCAACAGTAAGGTTTCCGAAACAGAAGCATGTTCCTATAAAAATCGCACTATTCTGTCTTTTCTGTCACAATTAGTGCACTAATAATAAAACATTCGGGTATTTATTAACGGGAGAAATTTGAAAAGGGTCAAAATAGCAGGAAATTACTACACAATTCAAGTTTTGATAAAACTATTTATTTTTCATGGACAATGTGACCAAATTATAGCGAGAACATGCAGGAAGTTGTAACAACCCTTTTTTGTGTTAATTTTAGATCTTTCATTCATTTAGTAGTAAAGATAAGAAAAAAGTTTTTAAGTTTTGCATTATAGGAATGAGGTAGGCAACTTAATTTGCATATCTTCATATTACATATCTTTTTAAGTGTATATTTCGTAAAGAGTTATATTTCCCTTTCCTTAAAAAAAATTGTATTCTGACTATTTGATCTGCGCAACGTGTAATCTTCATTTGACGTGATCTAACTTCGAAGCCTACATTTACTTCACTTCCTGATGTAAGCTGAAGCAGGAAGAGCGAGTTGTTTTGGTGGTTTTCACCTAAATTTTTGTGCAGAAGTGCCATCGGTTTAGATGGTAAGAGATCTTTTAGCTTGTTATATTTTAAATTAAAACATTTGCTTTTTTTAGACACTTTTATATGGCACTTTTATGATGTTTACTTAAGTCACTTCAGTTTACTTCGTTTTTTTTTCTTTTATGATGGTACTTTAATTACATTTTAAATACGCAAAGTAATTTCAATTGGTGCATACGTCCCATTGTATGTTGGCAATTTTTGCATACAAAATTTCAAAATAATGAAATATTTTAAGAAGAAATTATAATAATACTTCCAGTTATTGGGTGTGGCGGTTAAATGGTTACAAGAATTTACGCATGTTGATACAATAATGACATCACTGAGTTGACCGTTTCCAATTCATGCGAACGAGGTATTTATATAATGATTGTTTCTTTTTCTTTACTATAAGCATAGTTTTAAGACCAATTTTATTTAATCATCATTATGGCAATAAACATAATTGCACGTTGTTATTTTTTTATTTTCATAAAAGCTATTATTGTTACTAACTAGGTTTAACTATTCCGCATAATGATAGTTTGGCGCTCGAGTTTACATTTTATTGTTTTTTTACATTGCATTTTTATTAATTAGGTGAAGAGAAAATAATTAAGCAGATTGGAATCAAGCAGCATTTAAGGTATATGAGCAAATCAGTATATTAGAACCCACCCAATTTAATCAACCGATTAGAGTCAAAGGCACAAATTAGTGATGAAAGGTAAGTATCTCAATTAGTTATATGATTTGTGTTTAGGGAGAACTTTACCTAATTTCATTATTACTTTATTCGAATATTCAAATTACATCATAACAATTGAGTAGTTACCCACGTTTTGTTATTACAATTGGCACCGTTCAATGTGAGTTATTACAATTTGGCGTTGTTTATTGAAAATTATTATAAAGTTCAACGAAATGTATCCTAATTTGCGACCAATGGACAAAAGAAAGTTTGTACGATTATACAATAATTTCATTAATTATTAATACCTACTGTTACTTATAAAAAAAAACGTCAAATAACAAATTCAGTTAAACATGAATCGCAATGCAAATAATATCAAACAATAACTAACAAAACTAGAAAACATTTCCAATAAATTTTCAAAATGACGACCGTTGGTTTCCAAACATTTCAGAATACGAATAATCGTTGATGAAATTGTGGCCCGCCTTATCTCTGTGGGATCTAGCTCTTCAATGCTCCTGATAACCCGTTGACGCAGGTCATGTTTTGTGAGTACCGGTGTCATATAAACCTTCCTCTTCCTCCCCACAAGTAAAAATCAAGAGGTGTGAGGTCGGGTGATCTCGCGGACCAATTCCACGATCCTAACCGCCTGAACCAGCGATCGTCGACAACTTTTGGATTCTGGTCTGCCCAGAAATGCTGGTTTTTTCTGTTGAAAATGCCTTCCCTAGAAAATTTAGCTTCGTCTGTCCAAATTATTCCTTTTAAAAATTTCGGATCTTCTTGGATACGGATCAGAATATCTTCACAAAATCTTATCCTATTTTGATAATCTTCCGGTTTGACAGCTTGAACTGTAATATACTTGTATGCGTGCATCTCTTGATATTGAAAAATCCTTTGAATGGAAGCATAAGATAGGCCTAAATCTTCTGCACTCCTTATGGAAGCTTGGGGATGAGCGTGAAAATAGGCCAGAACGTTTATAATATTGTCTTCGTCTGAAGTGATATACTTTCTTCGTTCCGCAATCAGTTTCGATCCATAATTATTGAAATTATTGTATAATCGTATAAACTTTCTTTTGTCCATTGGTCGCAAATTAGGATACATTTCGTTGAACTTCCTGCATGTTCTCGCTATAATTTGGTCACATTGTCCATGAAGAATGAAGAGTTTCATCAAAACTTCATTAGAATAATTATTCCCTTCCATTTTAATACTTTTCGCTACTACTCTTGTTAACGAATGTGCACGCGTGCTAATGTCAACAATACTGATGTCAAAATTTAATAATGTCAAAACTCCTTGACACTTCATTGTAACAATACAAACATGTGACTAGATTACAAATTTTTGTAGGAACATGCTTCTGTTTCAGAAACCTTACTGTTTAGGTATAGGAACATGATATATCATTATAAATATACAGGGTGTGTACTTGAAATAATAATCTTTTCTGCATTTTTGTACCTTGCGGAAACGTAACGAATCTATTACAGAAGACATCTTACCAAATGTGTTTATTCCCACAGGTTGTTTTGAACAATTATTTTGGGCATATTTTAAAAATAATCTGGGGGATTCAGTATTAGGACGCCTTAACGTCATATATTTTATAATGCACGATAAAAAATTTATGGAATTATTTGGGTTTAGAACTGTAAAAATTCTTTCCATGCCATTTTTTGAATCAGGAATTCTTATAATAAGGACTGTGCCCTTGTTTTCAATATCATTTATTGTCATTTTCATCAGTCCTTCTCTGAGACAAGCCCCGACCATACCAATAATAAATGCAACCTAAAATAATAAAAGGTGTTGATATAAAATCTATAACAAATGTTAACTATAAGTATTTTATAATCTAAAAGTACTAAGGACTAAGGTAAAATTCTATAATCTTAATATTTTGGCTTACCAATATAATTAAATTTATTTTTTCTATAGCAATTGTTAAAGTGTGCTTTGAACAACCCAAATCAACAGATCAAGTTTCACTTTAACCGCAAGGGTAGATAAAGTTTAACTTTAACAGCTAGGGTAGATAAAGTATTTTAATTTTTTAAATTGTTATTTATATAAATATACAGCTTATTTTTCATTTTTATTTGCATTAAGAATAACTTCAATATTGCAATTTACCTTTCCAGAAATATCAAATTTTGGAACATGTGAATAACATCAACTTTCTATTCCACACAGTATTTTCTTTGATACATCAATTTTTTTCGCTACTGAGTCTTCTATATAAGTTTCGGCGACGGAAGATGACTTCCATCCTCTTATACGCTTTACTGCCATCAGGGCAGCACCAGAATTTGCCAGCATTGTGACTGCAGAGCGGCGAAAACAATGGCCAGCATACATTTCTGAATTCGGTAATTTCAAAAAATCGGCAATTTTCTTAGGAATATTATGCAAAGTATTTAGCTTAGTTTTTGTGTCAATAACTGAGATGATTATGACAGATTTTCGATCACAAACATTAGAACTTTCTAGCTTGTACAATTCATTGGACCGACACGCTCCATATAAACCCAGTACCGCAACAACCTGTAATTTAAAAGCCAAATTATTAAGTCACCATTTCTAAACGTTTTACCTTCATAAACAGATAGTCGTCATCTGAAGCTGCTTTTAAAAATCTCATAACATCATCCGATTCAAAGACTGGACTTTTTAAACTTATAACCATCACTCAGCTTCTTCAGCAATGCAATCAGTTTGTTGTATCTGAAAACATTTGACAGAGCACATATACTTGACATATTATTTACTTTGAAATGTCACAATTTTCATTCACTAGCAGCGTATACTTTATCATCGAGTAATACGACCACAATGTTAATGGCTTCACTTTCTTTGACTTTCCCGAAAAGTATGCCAGAAGTACCTTTTCACTCCCACGATTTATATTCTTTACGCTTTTCCACCTTTGAAAGCACGTATATTTTTTTTGGTATATCAACCTCGATGTTTGGGACAATAATTTACCCACTGCCTCCATCACCTATTCTTCCACATCTGAGGGAAGTTTTTCTTGTTGGAAATCGGTTTCCCAATTATTTTCACTCATTTTTACTTGTACTGTATTCAGAAAAGCATACAAACGCACATAGAATAAACCACAAATTCTGATAAACAAAATTTTGTTTTATTCAATGTCAACCCTAGCAACCCATACTACGGAGATTTTAATACGTGACTAACTCAATAAATATTTCTTTAATTTTTTGTTAAAAATTTGCTATAGAAAACAATAGAATGTTATACACGACGATAACATACAACTATTGACTCGTGAAATTTTTCATTCATCGATAAAATTGTATTTTATCGTCTTGTATAACAAATAAGTAGTGATTAGGGGCCGGTTCTGGACCAATTCAAGGTCACTCGCCCTCTGGTGGTGAGAAATGTACGCTTTTGAATCTCTTCAAGGTCAAACTTTTGACTTTTTGGAGCTCGCTAAAAATGGAAATTGCAATGTCATCATCATCATCATCATATTACAAGGTCACTCTGCGGTCCAACGTTTTGGCGGGAAATTTGTATGTCAAGGTTAAAAGCAAAAAATAGAAATTGCAATGTCATCATCATATTAAAATTCTTAGAAGTCTAAAAATAGAATGGTCAAGGTCAAAGATCATTGACCTGTAGGGGTATCGTATATCATTTCTTAGAAGTATAAAAATAGAATCAATTTATGGAAACAAGGAGAATGCCGGTTGTTATCTATGCTAAAAAGTCGACCAAGGTCAAATGGTGCTTATATTGACTAAATTGAGTCAAGGTGGAATAATTTTCTAAGCTAAAAATAGGTGGGTATTTAACAAGTTTAAACATGTTGTGATAGTCAAGGACACATTTTTGTGATATAAACCACAGCGAGGTATGTTGAGATCAGTTAGTTAGCAACGTGTAATTGTTAAACATGGAATTAGCAGGGTTAAACCAAAGCACCTATTGCAAATTTTTTAAATGTGCATGTGACGTCGAGATATCAAAAAAGTATAAAGTGATTAATGTGGCAGTAATTAATACTAAGTGAACGTATAGTGTTGGAAACGGATGATTTTAAATGTATATTACCTCAACAATTTTATGAGTATTTGAAAGAAGAAACTCGAATGGAAGAATTTAAAACCCAGCTAAACACGAGGGATGTCTTCATGAGTAGTTTGGGTGCAGTAGGGAAAACAAGAAACATAACATTTTGTTTTTAATAGTAGTGCTACAACCGCACCCACATGATTTAACTAAAATCATTTCTTAAACAGCGTTTAGTCCAAGTGCAATTGCAAGCAAGTACAGTCGTTATAATGCAGGCAGCAATAATATCATTTCAGGAATGATCCAAACTCAGAAGTTCACCGTTACATATGGATACCCCACATAGTTGCAGTAACAATATGAATAACAATTTTACCTTGTGTTGTTGGTGCTGTCAAAACACTGATGGTGATAATAGCAGTAAAAATGAAGAGAAACATGATGAAGGTTATTCTTCTAACACTGACAGGCAGCCATATGATTTATCTGAAGTGTATAAACAAGCAGCTAATGAATACTTGATCGATTGTATTTATTATAAACTATTGAACGATACTCATCATGCAAAACGTATGGAAATTGGATACAGTACACACCTCAACCTTGCACCAGTAGTGCGTATGGGGTGTGCTAACTGTGATCAAAGCGATAATGTACTGTTGGATATGAAGGAATGGAATGAGCTTCTAAGATGGTATTCATATGTAGAATTACAATTGTTCCGATCCCAAGAAATTGAAAATGGAATTGATTGGTCAAATTTAAACGAGGATGAAGATATGATCTATCATCAACATTATGAGTCTCTATCTAGCAATCTTGGTACTTATTACAATTGGGAATTGATTAAAGGATATGACAGAATTTTGAAAACTGTTATAATAGAAAACTACAACTGCTGTTCTTGCCCATTCAATCCACGTTGTATAGAAGAACTATTCAAGTTAAAGGATATAATAAGCTATAGATTGGAATTTCTTGAATCTTACAATCTGGTCTTTTTGACAAGTTGTTGACTACCGTCGTTTTCGAGAGAAAAAAATCCGTGGTGGTGATGATGACATTTATAAAGACATTGATGATGTTATAAATGCTAAGTATAATATTAATTCACATAACACTGTATGTTTAATGGAAATATTGTCTTATCGTCCTGCTTATGTAATGTATAGCATTTACTGAATAAAGAAATAACTGTGAATTGTTTTTCTCAATTTAGGTATAAACACCTCGTTATATCCATCCAGGTAAACAATGTTAGTTAAGAAGCGATAGTGATAGTGGTTTAGTGATTGCTCTAATCAATAAACTTCCGTTTGAATTGCATTTACCTGGTTACTAGTATTGCGGTCCTTGTACAAGGTTAGAAAAACGACTCGCACGTGGTGACTCCGGTATTAATCAATCACATGATCAGTGCAAATTTCACGATATCAGTTACAGAGATTTAGAGAGTAAACATAAAGCGGATAAAATTTTACAAAAAAAAAGCTTGGGAACGCTTTAAATCATCAGATGCAACATTAGGTGAACGAACTGCAGCTTTAGCAGTCAGTACCGCCATGAAAGCAAAGAGAAAATTAGGAATGGGGTGTAAACGTCGATCTAATCTGAAGAAGAAGAAAAAATGCAGTGGCGGAAATTTATTGCATTCACGAAAAACAATAGCTAAAAAAATTAAACATGTGAATAAGAAAGGCGGTGCACTGTATCTAAAACCAAACCAATCTGGTGGTGGTGCATTATACTTAAAACCGTTTCCAAAAAACTGAATAGATTACCCGAAAGACCGTTAACGGATATTGATTTAAAGAAATACACCAAAAATGTACCCTACTTTAGGGATATTTTATGAAAGATAGCATGCCTAAATTACCACGGAAAAGTGTATATGGAATTATTAACTTGGATAGCCAAAGAGGACCAGGTACACATTGGGTTTGCTACAAAAAGCGCGGTAAAAAGGTATGGTATTACGATAGTTTCGGTAATCTTCGACCACCAATCGAAGTGATTAACTACTTTCGGGGGTGTAAAATATGTTATAATTACAACCAAGATCAAGAGTTTAATACAATTATTTGCGGACACCTATGCCTACATCAAATTTTCTCGGTTATGTCAATGACATTCAGTTTAGAAGGTGTTGGTAACACAGCTAGCTACAACTTCTATCCACCGATAGAGCTGGATTTGGGGAGAAATACGTTATTGAATTGGTTGGATTTTACGCCTGCAACAGCATTAGAAACGATAGATTTTATTTTAGAACAAATCCATCTCATTTGTAAGTGATTAATATTCCACACGGTGCATATGAGTTAGATGAAACTAGCGATTATCTAAAATCTGAAATACCCACAGAAAAGTTCATCGTTAAAGCAAACAACAATACACTTAAATGTGAGATAAACAGTTCATTTGACATTGATTTTATTAAAGAAGATAGCATTGGTCGCATGCTAGGGTTTGAGTCTAAAATAATAGAACCAAATATTTACATACATCCGCGTTAGACATTCAAATACTTAAACACACTAATCTACACGAAGAGTGCAACATTATAAAGGGATCTTATCGAAACGGGAAACCTGCTAAAGTATTATATGAGATTGATGTTTCAGTTCCACCAGGTTATCGTCTAGATAAAACTCCAAGCAATACTCAATAATTAGAAGTAAACACTGACAGAATTAGTAATATAACAGTTAATTTGACTAATCAAAAGGGCGAATTAATAGACTTTGGTGAAAGTGAACCATTAACAGTGCGCTTAGAACTAAAAGAACATCGGTCTGAGAATTAATCAAGGACCGATTCCATCTTTGAAAAATTCATATGAAAGACATCCCCACAGTAATTAGTCATCAACCTTCATTGTGGTTAACATCTGCAGAGAAATACTTTTTAATGTCAATTGGTTTAAAAGTTCTCACCCACAATAGAAGAATCGTTAAACGTCTTTCAAAACGCACATTTTGATGATACTATAATTAAATCAGATATTCACACTTATTTTCCGTATGGATCTTCTAAATATGTACCTTCCGAAGAAATACGCATCTTAATTCAAAGTCAAGACCTAATTACGGCTACTTACGATAGTTTTCTGTACATAGAAGGTAAACCTAAGCTCAAAAAAGAAGATAAAAGAAAAGCATGCAACTTAACCAACAACTTACCGAACTTTCTTTTCGAAGAAATTCATTATGAGTTAGATGGTCAAAGAGTGGATGTTTGCAGAAATCCAGGTATAACATCTATGCTTAAGGGATATATTTATTATACGGCAAGCAAAAGCAAATCACTAACCCATTTGGAACGGTCGCCAAAGAATGAAGAACCACTACAAGTTGAATTCGATGAGCAAAAGGGACAAAAATCTTTTACAGTATGCATACCATTGAACCACATAGTTGGAATAATGGAGGATTATCGTCAGGTAATCGTGAATATGCGCCAAGGGTTGGTTTTAATTCGATCTAGAAGCGAAGTTGATGTCGCAATAACCTTAAATAAAATTCAATGGAAAGTACCACACTTAACACTTAGTGATGCTGCGAAACTTAACTTGTTTCAGGGAATCAATAAAAATTCTATTATTACTATTCCATTTCGTCAATGGGAATTATATGAATTACCTTCTTTAAAACAGGCAACCTCACACATGTGGCCAATAAAAACATCAACGCAACTGGAAAAACCACGTTCGATAATTGTTGCATTCCAACAAGGTAAAAGGTATACAAAGTTAGCAAGGGCCGGAAATTTTGATCATTTTAACATTAGAAATCTTAAAGTACATCTGAATTCTGAGTATTATCCATATGAAGCAATGCATTTGAACTTCAGTGCTAACCAATATCCTATCACAATTTTTTGAAATTTCGATATGATAACTAAGGTGAAGATGATAAAGATGCATTATTCAACTATTCCGAATTCAAATCATGTCCAGTATTTGTAGTGGACTGCTCTAAACAAAATGAATCCTTAAAAAACTCAACAGTAAACATCAAATTGGAAATGGAAACTCTAACACCTTTCGATAATGGAATTGTTGTCTATGGTCTTATTCTCCATGACGCTATTGTGCAGTACAGCCCACTCACTGGGGAAGTGAAAAAGTTATAGTTATTGTAATATAGCCTAGTATATAAATAAAAATGTTGTAATTATGCGCTTAGTTTTATTTCATCCACTAACGATGAAAGTAGTTGCTCAAAAACAAAAACTCTCAATTCAAAATCATGACTTTGATGAAAAGTCTATTACTTCGAAACATGGTGATTTACCTCCTAATAGTATACGTTGGATTATATACGGCCCCTCCAATTTTGGTAAAACAAACGCAATGATCAGTCTGATTACCGAGAAAAATGGCTTGAAATTTAAACATTTATACGTACACTCCAAGTCATTGAATCAAAACGAGTATAAACTTTTACAGGAAATCTTACTTCCAATGAGGGATATAGGTTACTTTACCTTCAGTGATAATCAAGGTGTAATTGAGCCTAATTGTGCAAAATAAAACTCTATTTTTATCTTCGATGATATCGCTTGTGAAAAGCAAAATAACATAAGGGCATATTTTTCTATGGGTAGGCATAACGATATTGACTGTTTCTATTTGGGTCAAACTTACAGTAAAATTCCAAAGCAATTAATTCGTTACAATGCGAATCTAATTATATTATTTGAGCAAGATGAATTAAACCTAAAACATGTGTATGAGGATCATATAAGTCCCACCATAAGCATGAAATTATTTCGGGACATGTGTTCAAAATGCTGGGTAGATCCGTTTGGTTTAATGGTCATAAACAAGGATGCTGAAGTTAATAATGATCGCTATAGGAAAAGATTTGATGAATATATAATACCTTAAACTGCTTACAGTAGTTTAGTAGGTACTGATCTGTTTAGGTATTAACAGCTATCTGTTTGTGTAAACAGCTATCTGTTCGAGGTAAACCGGTATCTGTTCAGCAAACCCGCTTTACTACAATGGATAACAAGGAAATGATATTAAAGAAAAAAATTGTTCAGGCTCGTAAAGTAATACAGCAGAAATATAACAGTATTAAAACTGCTCGCATTGATAATGAAAGAACGTTTGAAAGTACTTATAAACCCCTAATAGGACCTCTAACTGAAATAGTAGATAAAATCAATCCAGATAAAAAACACCTAAAAAGGAGTCCATTGGCGTTAAACCCAAAAAACCACCCCTATTAATATTTCCGAGAAAGCACGCTACTACCTCCACTAGCCCGCTAGCTCAAGTTCAACAGACTCCAGGCTTCACTCCATTAGGTGATTCAAGAAAGGGTGCTACTAGCCCACTAGCTCAGCTTTCGTTTTTTTAAACAAATCCTCCTCCAGGTCTTCGTACACCATCATTCTTAGATACATCTGTTGTAGGAGAGATTAATATTGAGGAGGAAGAAGAAGAACCTTATAGTGTCACAGATGATTCTACTACCCGTAATGAACCCATCTCAGAAGAATTTCTAGAGCAGTATCAGGAATTACCTTGTATATACGTTGAACGTATTATGAGGGATCCTGAAGGTGTTATTGATCATACTTATGGAGTCCACTATGATACCAAAACTGACAAATGGACAATTGGTAATACTCCCGTTACAATTAAAGGAAACGATATGATTATTAAAGGTATCACGTATAAAGGGACTCCAGGTTTATATGATCTGCTTATTATGAATGAACCCAATTTAAATCTAGTAAATTCAAAAGATAGAAAAGCTTATAGAAGTATTTTAGAAGCTACTAATGTTGTAAGGCCAGATTATGACGTAAGTGGGCAAATTCGAGGGAGCCGCAGCAAAAAGTATACGCAAATAATCAAACCCTTGCTATGATCATCATCACCCACGACCAAGGGAGGTGGAGCTATGTTTTTTAAGAAATTAACAAACAGGCCGATTGAATATAAATATTGGAATGATATACATGAACTAATTCGTGATCTAAAGGTATTGTGGGCAGAAAAATTGGCAGGGAATACAGGTGTCGTGAATAACATAATATCAATTGTATAAGAACTGTATGAGGATGGGTACATTGAAAAACCAAAGAACCGTTTTTTAAACAGTATAAATGAGAATGCATTGATGTCGACATATAACTAAAATGACCCTTGGCAAATTTGGACGTTCACATGTCCAGTATCATTTCAAGAAATTAACCCCTCAGTTTAAACTGATTGATGATAATCAATTTGATATCGAGAATAGGAGACTCAGCAATGTTGCCAGCCCCATAGATCCTCAAGGTGTCATCACTAAGAAATACTATGTATCAACATGATTCAATTTGGATGGAAACCGTTTGACACAGTTGGCGGACCCGGAAGAGGATGGTGATGCTATAAGTAAAGGATATCTTGGTTTTTGTCTACAAGCAGTTCAGAAAGATTTTAAATGAAGCTCTAACGCTTATCTAGTGTTGGAGCAAATATTATATCGACTTAAAGAAGTTGTGGATAAATTAGTACCATGTCCAAATTACAACTCGTCAACGAATTGCATAAACCTGCACGAAAACATTTTAAACGAAGGCGCACAATAATTAGAGGTTTCGATGACCATTGGCAAGCAGATTTGGCTGAATTTAACACATATGCCAAACAAAATAAGGGCTATAAGTGTATATTAGTGGTTATCGACTGTTTTTTCGAAATACTTATGACTAAAGGATTAAAAACGAAAACAGGTCAAGCAGTTACCAAGGCCATGCAAACAATTTTCAGAAAAGAACGGAAACCTACCAATTTGCAGACAGATGCAGGAAAAGAATTCTACAATGAGCATTTTACTAAACTAATGCATCGTTATGGAGTCAATCATTACTCCACCTATAGCACCAAGAAGGCTGCAATTGGGAACGTGTTATCAGAACCATTAAGTCATTCAGCCTACAAGGTAAATACAAATGGATTGATACAATTGATACCATAACCATGTATTATAACAATCGTAAGCATAGAACTATTGGAATGAAGCCCAAAGATGTTCGTAATCATACAAAGCTAGAGGCTTACACTAACATAAAAATATTCGATAGGAATCGATATTCTGTGGGTGACATACTACGAATCAGTAAATTTAAAAATATTTTCGCCAAAGGATGCACATCCAATTGGTCCAGTGAACTATTTAATATTGTGAAAGTTCGCATTACTAATCCCACTACGTACATGCTGGAAGACATGGAGGGAAAGCCTGTACTGGGAGGGTTTTATAAACATGAATTACAAAAAAACAAAGTATTCCGATGTATATCTAGTAGAAAAAAGTGCTTCGCTCCAATAATAATAAGTTATTCGTAAAGTGGTGGGGATTGGATGAAAGATCATGGATCAATAAGGATGATATTGTTTTATAACATTTAACCTGTACTTTGTGAAACAAATTACTTATATTAGTTATATATTTTGTAGAAAAGGGTGTAGCTCTTAGATGAAATAAAACACACAATAAAATAATAGTATTTTATTTTTTAAATATTACATTTATTTTTAAAATTTCATTATCTTATAAAGTGAACCTAAAGTACCTCTATAATCACTTAAATTACTGAATGGCTATATCCCCGAATCTGGCCCACACCTCCATCCCAAGCAGGAATTTGAATTTGTTTTACCTTTATTGATGTTGTCTAGTATCCAGTAATAAATTTGGTGGTGCTCATCGTTTTCCCACGGTTGAAACTTATAGCTGATATTTTGTTCTAATAATATTTCAATCAAAATATCGAGGCACTTGTAGTTAGCATAATATGCCGCTTTCTCAATACATTCAGTTATAATAAATGAAGTGTCCTTGTAAGCAATATTTTCTAACGTAGATTTAACATTTGTTGAATCATGAACCCTTAATAAATTGTACAGATACATTTTAAGCGGTATGTCACCAAGTACATTCATATCGTCTAAGATCCTATCTACTTTATCAAAAGTTAATGAATTGTAGCCTTTATCGGTAAACAATTTCATAAAACTTTTAATGGTATCGTCTAATTTAATTTTTTTATCAAATAATGTCTTAATAACTTCATTTGCACACTTTGAGTTTATAGCACACCAGTAAAAACACTCATCAGGAATAACAATATATTGTAATATATTCAGTACAAATAAATAGCTTTCGGAGGAGGACTTCCCCATCAAAGAACGCTTCAGGTATTTTCTGTAGATTTTATCACTACTGTACCATAGCTGTTTCGGCAATTTGTCTTCAAGACTGTTCATAATGACAAAATTGTTTTCTGAAACAGAAGACGAATAAAATGCTATGTAAAGTTAAATCCCCAAAGTCTAGTATCAGTGAAATTGAAATTTACTAATCGTTTATCATTACAAGGATTAAGTGCTACTTTATTCTGTTTGATTTTAAACACATCATGTTTCTTTGAACTTATCAAATGCTGATAACGCCTTATTGCGTCACCATCAAACAAAACATGTTTATTTAGCATTTGATAGAAAGATTACGGTTCGTGATATTCTATGTTATAAAACATGTTTATAATCATTTATCGTAATCTGTTTGACACTTGCGCGGGTAGAACCCTTTGATTTTTTTACAAATTTTTCATCAACCATATAAGCATACATTTTTGCACGAAGTCCTACAAAATTGCAACATAATCGCACCATGATTTTCATCTTTCCTTAAGCCAGGGACTTTTTTACTTACTAATGGAATTCAAAAGATATTGTTGGAGCTATAATCAGATGTATCGAATTTATCAATGTCCTCTTTAATGCATTCATAGTATCGGGAACTGAAAAGGCGTATGTGAGGCTATCCGTATCCATGTACAAGAGCTTAGCATTATTATCAAACTTGGGTAGCGTGTAACCGTAATGAAAATTGTATATTCATTTGAATGATAATCATATCATTATCAAATATTGTACAACTATGAAAATTTGGTTTTGCTATGTAAGTACGAGCACCATAGCGACCCTTCGATTTCGTTACTAAACATATATCCTTATGTTTACTTACATTTTCCATCAGCTTCCCAAAAACTCTACTAATCATTAATTTATAAAAATTCTTATCAAATTCATTTTGAGATTGCTGGCCCATGGTGGTATTTAAATCGATATATTTTTTTAACCACGGCGACTGTTTAAAACGTAATATACGGTGTACTTTTACCAACTTTAATCCATGTTTTAAATATACTTTCAAATATCTGTAATGTATTACATAATTATGTTTAGGATACAATGTAAGCAATAATTTTTTCATTTTGGAATCAGATACGGGTGGTACCATATGTTCGGGTGCCAATGGTAGATCACTGTGACTCTCATGTAATTCTATGGGATAGTCTAAATCACACTCGACTATATAGCCAATTTCCGAATCATCGGGATGGTTTATTAAATCTAAAGTTTCAAAATTATCAACAATAGAAAAATCACCAAATGGTAGAAATTCTGACATGATGGCTCCATATAAATTATTTACGTCGTAGTACATTAAATACACACTTTCGGAACTGGGATCAAATTTTTCCCCCATGTACTTATTGTTAGCTTTGGCATATCGATTAGAACATTGAGCCACACCACCTCTAATTCCTCTCTCAATAAACATCAGCATATCAATGTCTGTAAATAGTTCTAACTGTACTTGTGTAATTTTAAGCATAGCATCGAATGCCAAACCGGGGGCTGTATAATAGTGCAGAGGATCAAGTTTGTAAATACTTAAACAAGTTTGCGAAAGTTTTCGAAAATGTCTGCTAACAATAGAACGTCCGTTTTTAGATACAAATCCGAGTAATCCCCTAACGATTTAATATTAAATCTGTTCCAAACATTAACTGCATGTGCAAAACTCGCATCATTGATTCCCTCATTTGCGAGATGACTGAAAAACGCTTCCTTGGGAGGGAGTCTGGTCTCGCTTAATTTATCCCAAGAATCGAGTTATTCATAAGGAAACACACCTTTGCGAACTAGTAGCGAAAATTCTTCGGCATTGTTACAATTAGCGTGGGTAATCATTTTTTTACTATTTTCCAAACAGTCCGACAACTTTTCAATACTACTACTCATAAATCTGGAAGAGTCAATAAATCTAAACCTAATTTTAGTGCCTTGTATTACTTTCGTGAAAGAAATATATCTTTCTTTGTTTATGGGTAGCACCGGGAACAGTAGCCAATTCTCTAATGAGGAAATGATTATCATAACCTGACAAATTATGAAACACGACTGGCAGAATGTGGGAGTTTTTATAGTTTAGGTTACAATTCTGATGTGATGCCCCCCGAAATGCACCAGTAAAATGGTTATGATCCCTAACTTTTATATCATAATCAGTAAATGGTTTTCCGCAAATGTGGCAAATTGTGGTGCTTTCAAAGTGCTCAACCTGATTAGGAGTTAAAGTATCCATAGGAATTATTTTATTGATTATTTCGGTAGTCCAATGTGCAATACTTTGAAGCTCTTTAGCAAACCATTGAATGCAATCGTTTCTTCTATAAAGTCTAAATCGTGATAAAGAATCATTGTATGAACACTTCAAGTAGTAAGCAATGCTGAAGGGTGTATGTTTGGAGTAAAATATCGTATTATTATCGATGTCCTTTTAATTTGTACACTTTTCCAAAATACTTTCTAAATCTGCATAAATTACAAACGGTACCTTTTCCTGGAATGTGAAATTTTTGAACTGCAGAAACTTTTCTGCTTTAGTGGGTAGCTTGACAGAGCATCGATTAAGTTGATAACAGTGAATGATGTGTTTTTGTAGAACGTGATCTGAAGAAAAATGGTTCAAACATTAATAACAAATGAATTTCTTGTGCTCCTATTCGATAGTTGTTTAGGAAAAAGAGCTGACATATTTTTAATCCACGTGAAATGGTAAATAGTATTATTTTTTGTATTATCAATCGCAGCTTGATAATTAGCAGAAAGTGCTAAAAGATTTATGGGTTCCCTCGCACTATTTTGATTTTCACTTAAGACAAATGGTAATATAACTTTCCCATGAATGCAAAACAAATTAATGGAGAGGTTGTTTAACTGTTCAAATTTTTTTACATCATCTAGTTTAATGGGGAAGGGAATTGAATCATAATTCAAAACACCCTTAAAATGAGGATAACTGTAAACTCTATCTGAATGATGTTGCAAAGGATATAGTGCCGATACAACGGCCCACAGGAAGCAATACTCATCATTATTTTTAACATTCACTACCGCATGCTTTACTGCTATAAAGTAGGGAACTTTAACGTAAGTTGAAAGGCCGCCTCTAAATGGGACGTAGCTATTAATATTCACCTTTAAATGTAATACTTCATGTAATGCCCAACCAGAATCCCTTTCAGAAAACTCTTCTAATTTTTTCTGTAATTTATAATAAACGTTTTCATTATACCACTTACGTAAATTGGTGGCAATATTGATGGCATGATTTTTTATGGTAAATGTCTTCAACTCGGTAACATGATTTTGAGGATGGACAAATTGCAGACTAAAAGGACATTCACCTTTAGCCTCGATTGCCTTAGCATTAATTTAGCCTTTCGTGCAAAACTATTGTATGCGTTTTGTAAAAAAATAAGAGGGTCCTTGATGTTGCTATGTAATTCCTTTAAGTAACTTACCATTAAAACATGAATCTAGAGAGTACCAACTTAATTTGCGTGTACGCTTTTTAGTGACATTGACAATTCTACTACCTGTTTTCTCTGAAGCGCTCTTTAACTGTTTAACTCTTATAAGGTAACACTTTAGCAATGATAAATTACTTTCGAGCTTAAGCAAATTTTCACGTCTCTAAATAAATTTTATTTTGAATTATATCTTGCAATAGCTTAATATTAGTGTTAATTATACGGATGTGCCTTACAAATTCATTTCTGGTTTTCAACAATGGAATAATACTTCTTGTTAAATTAATAATACCTCTACTACTGGGTATACCCTTACTCATAATTACCTTCAAAACTGTATCCAACACTGCAAGAAAATATGAAGCACACGCGCTGTCGATTATGTAGTAATGGAAACAAATATTATATTTATTATAACTAATATGTAAAAATTAATAATTTAAGTAACTATAGAACTAATTTAAGTAACTATAGAAGTACTTTAAGTATACAATTGCAATTCTAGTCGGGAGTGCAATATACTGACTGGTACAAAACTGCTCTTTATCAGCTTATATAGTAATATAAACCCAGTATTCAAGGTCATAACCGCCTATAACTTGTTGCAAGAGCTTCAGTGTTCATAGACAGATGCACATATTGCATTTTGTAGCGTTTACTGGGAACATCTATTAACTTTGACATCAATACTGTTCTCATGGCTTATGCTGCATCACCTTTGCTTGCAGAGGTCATACATTGCACTTTGTGGCGTTTATTAAGAATATGCATTAACTTAACCTTGCTGACATCATGCGAAATGCCTTCTCATATCTAGATTATGCTGCATTCATTAGAGTTCGTCACCTTTGCTTGCTCAGGTCAGTTCATTGTACTTTCACTTTCACTTGTTATTAATTTTGTTAACGTTAACAGATCTATGTGTGTATATAATGTTAAAGTTTTAATTGAATACTTATTAATTACTCACCATTAGTAATGGCTTCGTCCAGTAAACAATCTAAACTTTCGCTAAAAAGACAGGCAAAACCTTGTATGTTACATGATGTTTTGGTGCGCCCATCAAATAACACCGCAGAACCAGCACCTTTCGAAGACCATCCCCATCATCTCCATCAGGGATAGTGATGTAGAGGATGAATTTTCGAAGTATTTCGGGAGGTATATATAATTTTAATTAATATTATAGTTTCCTTTCATTAATTCATAGAGAATTTTTAGTACAAATAAAATTATTCATTTTTTCAGCATAACGCCCAGCAACCACGGTTATAGCAACACCCCCATAACCACTACCGTTGTGGAACCTGCAATATGGAGGAAAAAATTTGGCTCTTATATAAGGGCACCTCACACAGCAGGATGATGAGCAGGATCCACCAACCCTTCAGGCCTTTAGGGAAACAGGTATTCGGTGGTTATGAAAGCTTCACAATGACTATATTAATACTGAGGTGGTGGGGATGGGGCGAGTGGAAAGACTGAATAAAGAACTGAAGGAGGCTAATCAATATTTAGAGTGTGTGCGGCAATATATACTAAAGACTGAAAATATATTGCGTACGTTGGAAGGGATGGATGTGTGATGTGTTTAATATGTTTTTTTTGTGTAATTTATTGTATCTTTTCATTGTAAAAAATAAATGTAAATTGTTTTATATATTTTTATTATTTTTCGTGAATTATTACCATTATCCAAAAAAATTTACTACAACTAAAAAAAATGTGAGTGATAGTTCAATTTGCGCTAGAAAAGTGAAATGATTTACGTTAAAAAATTGAAAACATCTGGAAGACTGACTTACTCATGTATAAATCTCCACATCAAAATAAAGCAGCCCTTTTTGCAAATTTTAAGTGCATGTTGAGTTACAAATTTATTTATTGTAAAATATCATGCATGTAAATACAGTATGAAAATATAGTACAGTTAAAAGTGAGAAAAAGCTTGCGTTAAATAATAACTCAAAACAGTTCCCAAAAACATGTAAATCTGAAAACGTTATGCCATGTATTTATGCAATACAAATGACATAACTGTATGCGTACATTTGCAAATCCCGTTTCAAAATTGTAATGTGAATTGGTGATCTAAAGTTTACCTAGCAGTCGTAGTAATTGTATTTAATACAATTAATAATTTTTAATTACATATTTACTTTTGAACTTATTCGTTCATAAGAAAACTTATAATAAGTTAAGGAAATAATTGAATCCTTAAGTAAGTGTTGAATACAAAATGTTAATTTCGTAATTATATGAAATGATAACTTAAAAATACACTAAGAAGGTTATTGTAAAATATCATGCATATAAAGAAAGTGTGAAAATATAATACAGTTAAAAGAGAAAAAAAAGCTTGCGTTAAATAAAAGTCAAAACAGTTCTCAAAAGCATGTAATACTGAAAACTTTACGCCATGTATTTATGCAATACGAATGACACAATTGCATTCATACATTTACAAATCCGTTTCAAAGTTGTAATGTAAATTGGTGACTGGGTTAAACATAGAATGTTCGCATTCACATCTGCATAAAATGCTTTCAAAGCAAAATAATTGCGTTCATTATCCTACAATTCTTAATGTAGTAATATCCACGCTACATCGAAAATTGTAAATTTGGAGTCCTAATCAAAATAAATCAACAAACAAGTCATGTTTTAAGTGCTGTTTGTTGTTTCAAAATTGAATTGGTTAATTTAAAGAGCATTTCGATACATCAAATGGATAAATTGCATGCATATGTTTCTTCTGAGCTTACGTAAGTACAAAAAGTTGTGTTTTAAGTGCTCTTTGTTGTTTCAAAATGGAATTGGCTAATTTAAGAGTCATTTTTTCATGTTTTGATATATTTATACACGAAATTGATAAATTGCCACTTATAAAACACAACTGCGTTGGAAAAATTTTTTTTTTCTGAGAATTAGGTGCAAATTTTAAATTTTCAGGAGCGCATCTTTCTAGGACTTTACTTTTGCCCTCGCCCGCAACCCCACCTACACCCTACGAAAGAGGAAGTCCACATCGAGTCGTCTTTTATCTCTTTCCATAGATATGCACATACATCTTTTCTTTCAATTATACATTCCATTCTAGTACAGTACTTGTAATTCATTTTGAATATCATATTACAAATCATACTGATAATACTATATGGGTGCATTTTTCAATTGCATGATTTTTACTCATTACGAGTAAAATCCATTTAACATGAGTTGTAATTGTGTATATAAATGTAAAATGTCCAAAGATGCATTGTACGAGTTACTATTACTTTATTTCATAAAAAAATCGTTAGAATCTATTTTAGAAAAAAAAACTACAAATAATTTACAAATATGTTAAACTTTTATTATACTATATCATATTACATATTGATGCTCAATCAATTTGGAAAATATTAAAAATGTGCGTTTTATATCGTAATAGTAATATTTGACAGTAAAAGTAGACCTTAAAGTTTTTTCACATTTTTTTTAGAAAATTTGGAGCTGCTATCTTTTGCACTGTTATTTGTTTAGTCTATATGCAAAAAATTGAAATTTTTGGGCAAAGGACTACCGCGTTATGATTTATTAATGTATGTAATTATCAACGTTTACGTACATGTAAACCATAATTGTGCTATTAACAAGATAAATTTTTTGTCACATTTTTTTAGTTTTGAGAAAATTTGGAACTGCTATGTTTTGCGCTGTTATTTGTTTAGTCTATATGCAAAAAATTGGAATTTTTGGGTAAAGGAGTAGGGCGTTATGATTTACTATATATGCAAGTATCACGTTTTTGTACATATAAACCACAAATTAACAATTAAATTTTTTTTTCATATTTTTTTAGTTTTGAGAAAATTTGGAACTGCTATCTATTGCGCTGTTATTTATTTAGTCTATATGCAAAAAATCTGAATGTTTGACTTAACGATTAAAGTGCTATGATAAAAAGAGTATATTTATTTTAAAACATTTCACACACATACAATTTTTGTTTACTACATTTCATACAATAGTTAAGATAATGTTATTCACCTTTTCTTTGTAATTGTTTTATGTGATAATTATAAGGTTACAATGTCATTTCTTCCTACATAATTTTTATAATTTTATAAATCATGATAAGAAACTTGTTATACGAAAATGCAATTAAACCATACGGAAACTTCTTTTAAAGGGTTTTTTGTTTACAATTTTATTTTTTTATTCAAATGAATACTGTTAAAGTGCCTTTTCTTTATGCAATATAACATACACTACTGTAATTACTTATTTACTTTTTAAAGCGCCTTTCATTCAAATTACAACCCACCTTCATTTAATACTTTTCATGGCACATTCTCTCGAAGTTGATTCATTTTTTTCTTCAGCTCATACAGCTCTAAAACTATCCGCAAATCTTTTACTTTATTGATTAACACCTCGAGTCTTTTCTTTCTCTTATTAATACTTAATAATTGTTTATTTCTTTCTCTTCTTATCATTCTTATTACTTTCACCATTTCTAGCAATAAAAAGTTTACTGAATCATGCAATCCCGGAGAAGCCTTTTTATTATAAACATGCATCCTTTCAAAACTGCTAACCTACTCAAAAAACTTTTAGATTTCTAAGCATGATTACCTTGCAACTTCTATTTTTAGCTTTGACCTTTTTATATTTCTAAGAAATGTAATATGACACCACCGTAGGTCAATAATCTTTGACCTTGAAAACTCTATTTTTAGACTTCTAAGAATTGTAATATGATGTTGACATTGCAATTTCGATTTTTAGCTTCTGACCTTGACATACAAATTTCCCGCCAAAACGTTTGACCTTGTAATGAGGATGGTGACATTGCAATTTCTATTTTTAGCGAGCTCCTAAAATTTAAATTTCTCGCCAAAAGTTTGACCTTGAAGAGATCCAAAAGGTTACATTTCTCACCAACAGAGGGCGAGTGACCTTGAACTGGTCCAGAATCGGTTTGGCCAACCTTTATGCGGCTGACCCTAAGGGCCAGTTGTATAAAGAGTGGGTAACTCACGGATTTGTAGACTTTGACTCCAGATCAGCTATGTTCGCGTTGTATAAACGCAAAACGTACAGAGGTCACTAATCAGGGAGTTAGAGTAACTATTAATGTTGGTACAGCAAATATGTCTAGTAGTAATCAGTGCTTTTTGTTTCCGAAGTTTGTTGTTACCAGTTACGACCGAATAATGTTATTTATCCATGGTTACACAAAGTGTTAAGACGCACCACGTTTTATATTTCTAACCTTAGATATCCACATAGAAGGTAGGCCATAACTTTTACAAATTTATTTATTTTGTAGTATTAAATAATGACCTTTTTTCCAGTCGCTATCGAATATTTTATAAAATTTATATTATTTATCGTTTTGAAGAAGAATTCTAACCACGTTGAAGGAAAGGGATCTTTATAATTTTAATTATATATTACAACTAAATCATTACAGTGTCAATTTTACAGCGCTAGACGAAGCGAGGTTGCTTGAGATATTATATCGCTATAAACACATTGTAGAATGTAAAAAGACAGACTCGCAAGCCAACAAGGAGAAAAATCTGGTTTGGGACAAAACCACCCAAGATTTTAAAGCAGGAGGCGAACTAAATCAAGCAAAAATTCGCCGATATTAAAATGCATGGGAAAGGTACAGGTGGAAGACCGCCATGCGATACCCAATTCACTGAAATTGACACCAAGATTTTAGAGCTGCTCGGGGATCGCATGATTGGCCAGGTCAGCTTTCATTTATAGTTAATAATTACTATAAACGAAAATAATTGTTCCAGTTTTTGAATTGACTGATCAGGCTAGCCAAGAAGTTCCAGAAGAGGGAATAAATAATTATTGTAATTATTTAAATATAAATATACTCCGGACTAACTCAATTATCTCTTCGGGGATAGAGCTCAATTGCTTTTAAACATATTGTTGGCAAATAAAATCAATAATAACTTTTAACCTTTTAAATCTTTTAAATTATTGTGTAATGTATTAATAATGTAAACGTGATATCGTAGAAAATTTTATTTCACACATGGAAATGTTTACGTCAAATAAATTGTAATTTATATTTATTGGTTTTTGTGTGAAACAGACTTTATTGAAATCTGCACAATAACGCATGCGTTGCGTGCTAACTGACTTAATCAAATGCAGCCTGTCAAAAATTTCAACAAACGATCTAAAATGTGTAAGTACAATTATGTTTTTGTTTAAAATAAAATTATAATGTTGGTAATTACACCGGTTCGTTTACTTTACAGATATTGATAACATGTTGTCGTACAAACATTTATACATAATCAACAAAAACAAAAATACAGGATATCAAAAGAATAATCAATGCAATAATAGGTTATGATAGTAAAATTTCACTCACATGTTTTCATTAGGCTTGATCCATATTAAAATATTGGACGTAGATTTCTTCCCATGTAACGATGATACTGCCTTGCTGTTCACAATGGTGCTGCTTAATTTCCCATAATTCATCCAAATTCAATTTATTGCTGAACAACTCTTCCTCGTAGTAAATATGATGTAACGTAATATTGCTTATATATTTTTAGATAAGCACTTTATTTTAAATTGTATGTTTAAATGTTGGTTTAAATATCTACTAAAATTTTCGGATCTAAATTTATATTTTATTTTCATGTAAATTTTTAATTGTTTGCACTTTTATTTTAGATGCCGTTATGGAATTTAGTTTATTTAATATTCTGCGCCACTTTCTAGGAAAATAAACATCAAATCCAGAATAATTGAATGATTTTATTAACATAAAAAAATGCACATCATCCGATGTTTGAACACGAACTCAAATTGAAACAACTATAATATTATCGACACTTATAATCGGTAACCTAATTTTTAAATTCGGTTATAGGTTAAAACAATTGTTTCTCAGATCTTGAGCCTACGTTGATGTAAACGAAACTTGTAACTTACATGTTAAACACTAACACTATTAACACTATGACTTATTAGTCACAAAAATTTTCGAAAGCAACAGCAAAAAGCAAAAGGCAAGAGAGCGAGAAATCAGGAGCAATTCCTTTTATACATTTCTCTTGGATACCAAATTTTCAACTTATTTTCTACATTACACACAAAAGATCCTAGCATCTGATTGGTCTAAACAAAATTGTTAAATTAACTAAAATACAAATTATGCTATCACTTTTTTAAACCAAATCGGATTTACTTTTTGAACACAGATTTGGAATCAGGGCAACTTTCCGCATAAAAAGACACCTCACAAGCCCTATTTCGCTTCGAAGCTTTGCATTTTGACAACTTGAAATCTAAATTTATTTATATCTAAGAAATTCTATATTTTAAACCTAAACTAATTTCATATTCTGAATCTACATAAAAACTACATCAGAATACATTTATTTCAAACCATTTAACTTAATTTTAACAGAAATTCCATTTTCATATTTTAAATTTAGGTAGTTAACCCAACTTTTCTAATTTTATGTTCAGATTACATGTATATTGTTAATTTCTTTATGAAAATGAGGGAAACCTACTATTATGTGCTTTTATAATTTACTCTAAACTTAACTTATCCTAAAAACACTATAAATTTGCAAAATTCTTAAATATTGTACTTAACCTAACTTAATATAATTTTAATTATAACTTGCGTTGAAACGTCTAATCACTTGAAATGTTAATTTATTATGTTCTTATAACTGTCTCTATCACAAACACTGTTTACTTTTACTCCATAGTCCATAATTTTGTCACATCACAATTCCATATTGTTAACACATTTATGTAAATTTTGTACATTTTTACGTTAAATATCACATTGTACAAATGTTGTTCATGTTCTTATCTATGTTTCTAAACCATTACCACTTTTTCTGCACTTTTTATACACTTTGTCTGTGAAATACTAATATACAGTGTTCGTACCATAACCCTTTTTTTATAGTTTATGCATTGTACCTATATCTATACCTATATCTATACATGTTCTACATATTAGAATTATCCTACTTCATGTGATTAATGTCTGTAAAGTGTTTAAAATGCTTTAATAAATTGATTAAACTGTAAAATTACTGAAATATGTTCACCGAAACTAATCGTACCCACAAATATCAATCGTTTTGACCTTTCTCACATGCTACTGGTATAGCTCATTGCTTTTATGAATAAAACAACCTTGTGCAAAACCCACAAAGTCTGTTTTGTTATATCATAACCATATTTTTCCTCTCGTATACTAATTTTCTTATTAAAACGAACTGTATACATTCTCAAAATTATTTAAATTTGCACACTGTAAATAATATAAGCTCGATAACTCTATCCCCTGTATTATGCTTATTTTTAACCATCTATATATATATATATATATATATATATATATATATATATATATATATATATATATATATATATATATACAATTTCATACAAATAATCCCAAGGCGCAGTTCAAATAAACTTTGCTGTTCCACTGGGCCTTGAATTAACTAAAATTAAGATTTACAGATTACAACACTATACCATTATGCTTTTTAAGTGATAAGTAGGTAAGAGAAAAAACAAGTAACTTACATTAAATTAACAATTAACTAAATGTACATGGGTTATTAAACAGATTGCTCAGTTAGTATCTTCCGGTGTAGTAGGTCCTTAAATGTGTTACAATAATATCTTTTTAAAGAGTCAGCCCAGCTGTTATAGATTTTAGCAAATTGGTATGAGAAGGAGCATTTGAAAATGGTTGTCCGATAGCTAGGAATACTAATTACACCTCTATAACGAACGTTTACATTATGTACGTGACTACGATAAATAATTTTATGACCTAAGTAGGAAGGACGTAACTTAGTAATAAAATTTTATGAAAAAGACAAGATGTTTGTAAATGTCTACGATTTAGCATATTTAACTAACCAATATCTGTCAACTTATAAGAAATATCATTATACTTTCGTATTCCAAAGATAAGTCTGAGACACGAATTTTGTACACGTTGGATTTTGTTAGAAGACGTATCTTTGGTGATACAAGAATGATATATTTCTGAACAATACGTAAACTAAGATAGCACAAGTGCTTCACATAGAGTTTGTTTAGTTTTCTGTGAGAGATAAGGTCTATGAGGATATATGAGTTTTAAGTTTAGGTATGCCTTTCTAATGTAACAATTGATTTGCTTTTCATATCTAAACGTATTATCCATAATTAATACTAATTTTTTACCTCAGGCGTAAGTGGGGGACTATTAATTTTTAGATTTACATATTGTTGGACAAAGTTACAATGTGAATTTTTACGAAAAAGTATAGTATTACTCTTGTTAGGATTTATTTTCAAATCATGTTCCTGAATGGCGTTTGTTAAGCTTTGAAGATCAGAGTCATAGTCTACGAGTGCTTGTGCATAGTTACTTACATGAAAAGAGTAGTATAACATCGTATCATCAGCGTACATTGAGATTTTACTAAACTTTATATGGGTGTTTAGGAACGAAGTATAAATATTGAAAAGCAGTGGACCTAAAATGGATCCTCGTGGGACCCCTTTATTAATATGTTTATGATCAGATTGCTGACCACCTGAGATTACGAATTGAAATCGATTAGAAAGATAACTGGATATTAAGGCGATAGAATCGTGGTTAAAACCAATGTATTTCAAAACTGCTAGCAGAAGTTCATGGTTGATAGTGTCAAATGCTTTGGAGAGATCTAAAGCGGTTACGATAATTACTAGGTTATTGTCTGCCACTGCCACTTTCCACACGTCTGGAAACGTATTTTTTTCAATGCAACGTTAATTAAATGAGTAAAGTACGGCATGATGGTTGGGATACACAAATGGAACATATTTAAATGTATCCCGTCGTAGCCCATAGCATTAGATTTCAGAGCCTTTGCAATACTAAGCAGTTCAGTGGTATTAACGAACGAAAACAAAAAATGATTTGATATAAGGGGTATCGTATTGGTGTTATAGTAATGTATCATTTTGATGGTATGGATTGATGTTGATGATGGTACGCTGTTAATAAAGTAATTATTAATCTTGTTCGCATCTTGTAAGGAGTGAGGTAGTGAATTAGTGCAAGTTATCATATCCAGCTGTTTGAGGCGCTTCCACGATTGCTTGAGTGGAAGTTTATTGAAGCAGTAATTAAAATACTCTAACAAGGGCTTGAGTTGTATGATTCCGTGTAATCTTGTCCAATACTGAACGGATTTGGTTTAAAAAAATTTTGATTTAGCCTTATCTCGTAGTTTCATCATCTCTTTGATTGTGTATGTTAGCCATGGTGCCGGTTTTTTGGTTATACGAACAGTTTTAAACGGGGCACATTCATCAAACAACCGCAACAGAATATTATTAAATAAATCTACTTTATGGTTAACATCATTAAGGTTAAAAACATGATGGAGAGAAACTTGTTGAAGCTTAACTTGAAACGAGTCGTGATTAAAGTTCTTGAAACATCGACATGCATTTAAGACGGGATTACGAGTTTTCTTCATGGCATTAATAACACAGTTTATTAACTCATGATCACCCAGTTCTACTCTCCCAACTCTACGCGAATGAATAATATTTCAATCTGATGTAAACATAACATCAATTAAGGTTTGGGAGTTGTCCGTAATACGTGTAGGATCCGAAATAATTTGATGTAGGTCTAAAGAACTTAGCATGGAGGAAAAATATTTAGTTTCATTTTTAAGTAGAGAAAGCATATCAATATTAACGTCACCTAGACAGATCAGTTTATCACATGAAGAAAGGCACTGAACACATGTTTGTTCCAAAGCGTCAATAAAATCTTTATAATCAATATTCGGAACTCTATAAATAACCCCCTCAGCATAACTAAATTTATTAAGTATAATTTTTACCCAAAGTTGTTCGGTTGGTTCTGATACGTTAATTACTTGGTATGTGAAAACGTTTTTGATGTACATACACACTCCTTCTCTACTATTTCTATCTTGTCGTAACAGATTATATTCATTGATATTAAGTTTGTCATTACTAATAGTTAGGCTGAGCCAGCTTTCGCTAATTAGAAACATGTCAAGATCACCTCCTTGCAGTAGCTGTTTTAAAGAATGTAAATTAGGAACAAGGAACCGGATGTTACTATGATCAATCTTGATTAATGACATATTACTTTTATTATACGTAGGTTACATATCACATTCAATTAGTATTAAGATAACTTAATACAAAGGAAGGATACAAGATGGTCTAGGCGTTTACGAAATACTCGTGGATTTCTTCTAACTTTTTCGACTACCTCACCAACAAACTCCACAAAATCTTCATCCTCGTTCAAATAGTTCATGCCGAATAATTGCCTCTACCCGAGAATACTGAATGAAAAAGAACACCCCACAGCAGAATAGAATTATAATAAATTTTTAGGTTATAATACGTTGATTTGAGAGTTGACTCGAGTCAAATAAAAGTGAGAGTTAATCCTCTGTTGGTGGTTCGTACAACGCACATTCTTGTACTTTGAGTTAACTCTGCTCCGAAGATTATCTCGCTTTATACAACTGGCCCTAAGTGTCTGATATTACATTAATCGAATGTATTTTTAATGTTAATTAAAACACAAAAATATTTAGTGCATCATCTATTTGAAATTTACAACACTTTATTTAAAAATACGAAATTATTTTTGTCACAATGTTCAACTTTATTACGTTCGTTTCTTTTAGTATTGTATAATTTACAAGACAGTACTTCTCCAACGAAAATACCGAATCCTAAAGCCCATCCTGACGCTAATATTATTATTGGGCTAGCCATTGTTGTTAATGTTAAACCATTAATTTCCGAAACAATAGACTTGGCTTTTGTACTAGATAACAAATTTTGAAGAACCTGTTTATACCTAAAAAGTCAACATTTACTCAGTCTTATAAGTGTATTTCGTTTTTAAGGTATTTAAAATAAGCAATATACTTAACCCCAGAATACTATCATACGTAAAAATGACGTATTTGTTCCAAAACTCCACTGCAGCAACCCCACCCTTTTAAATGCCCCCTCCAGCCGCTAGCAGTGCTCCCCTTAGAATGTAATAAAGACGTTCTGCAGATGTTAGTATAATCTTACAAGTTTTCGTGTCAGTATATTTTTAATTGCTGCACGTCAATTTTACGTGTCGATACTATTAAGAGATAAATTTTAATACGTAAGTCTGTCGTATCGATAGGATTGTGCGAGAGTTTTATAACGCGAAAATGAGGGGAAAAGGACTAAAAGACGCTGAACTTGGACAACCGTTATATGAAAGTAATGATAGTGTTGAGAGAGAAAACTTTACAGATAGTGACTCTGATGATAGTTTATGCGACCCTGAATACTTGTCCGAAAAAGACGATCCAGAAGAAGCTTTAAAAACATGTTTGAGAAAAGCTTGGGAGCAGAAAGAATTCAGTAAACCTCCAATACAAAAAAAGGGGACAAGAATAGCACTTAATCTTTCGGAAGATCCAGTCGCATCTTCATCATTCTCTCAGGAAGTAGTAGTAAGTTATATAAATTTGGAAAAAAACATTTCAAATACCTTTTATTGTGAAAGTAACCACTAGCGAACCCGCAGAATCTCCAGTACCAAAAAAGAAGTTCAGACAAGCATCTCATGATTCTGGAGAGCCAGAAGCAACTTCATCCCATTCTCTGGAAGTAGTAGTAAGTTATGCAAACCTGCAAAAAACACTAGTTACCTTTATAAACATTTTTAGCATCTCAGAGAAACCCCGAACTTGAAACTTTGGAAGCAAAAAATGGATACAGATTGAGTTCTAAAGCCAAAGTAGCAGGGAAAACACCTGGAAAAAATATTGTTCACATAAGGCCGGGTTCTGTCTCTGAAGTAAGGCAAATTTTAGATCCATTACGTATATTGTTTTCACCGGACGATATGCTAAATAAAATAGTAATATACACCAATCAAGAAATTAATAGAGCAAATAAAAATTACAAAGTGACAAAAGAAACTTTTCCTGATACTAATTTGGTTGAACTGAAAGCTCTCTTGGGAATTTATTTACTTGCTGTGGTTATGAAAAATAACCATTTATCATCAAAAATGATGTTCGATACTTTTGACACAATTGACGAACAATTTGTGAGATTTAGAGACCACTGCCCGTTCCGGATGTACATACCAAATAAGCCGGCAAAGTACGGACTAAAATTGGTTTTACTATGTGACGTTATCACAAAATACCTTATAAATGCTAGTCCATATTTGGGCAAATCTAGTCAGACTAACGGCCGTCCATTAGCAGATCATTTTGTAGACATTTTAACTACCCCAATTTATGGTACGAACCGGAATGTTACAATGGACAATTGGTTCACCAATGTATCTTTGGCAGACAGACTGATTTCTAGACCTTATTCGATGCCAATTGTTGGAATAATTCGGAAGAATAAGCCCCAAATTCCACCAATATTGATCGAAAACAATAAAAAACGCCAGGTGGGAACATCATTATTTGACTACAGTTCCAATAGCACATTGGTGTCCTGCAAACCAAAAACCAATAAAATAGTAACACTTTTATCTACAATGCACACATCATCTGGAACTACAAATGACAATACCAATAAACCTCAAATTATCCACACCAATTGTAATAAAAAAATGGTGATGGCCAGGTATAATAAAAAATGTATAAATGAATGAGTTAAATCGTTCTCCAAACAAATCGTTAAACTAACTGGAGATACAAACCATTCACCGAAAATAATGCCTTTGTTCTAGTCGGTAGTTTAAAGTGGGCCGATTCATTCTTTCGATTTGCTTAACTACCACAATTTAGGCTTGATTACTTCCACTGAACATAAATACTAAAAATGCAATGTAACACTAATAAAAAAGATCTCGGACCCCAAGTTATTTTTTAATTATGCTCGGAATAACAAAACCGAGTTTTACAATAAAATTTTTTATCAAAATGTAAAAAATAAAAAAATATACAGACAATGTTTATTAACAGTTAAATTAGGGTTATATAAAATATATCTTAAAAACTAGTTATAGCCTTAAATTACTAAATAATGGTTAAAATTTTAAATACCTGTACAATATATAATACTTCTTGAGAACCCCTGGTATTATAAAAAATAATGCGAAAATGCAAACCAAGGTGACCTAATCCTTGTGTCAATGTTGCGCAATATATTGCAATAACAATGCTTTTATGTTGTCAACCACACCCAAACTGGAATTTTATTTCTTATAAATTTGTCTTCTTGAAATTGAATAAACCAATATTTATTGCATTTTCTTGAAATTTTGAATGCAAAACTTGCAATCGTAAAATCAATTGCAATTAAAGTAGAAAAGTAATTGTAATAAAAGTGTAAATCAAAGTAAAAATAAAAGAAAAGAAAGTGTCATCAAATCAATGGCACTTTCACAAAATTTAGGGGGAAGACCAAAAAAAATCTTTCTGCATCTCACAGCGTACCACCAGAAGTGAGCAAAGATGGACGCTAAGGAAATCGCAGGATGCCAGAAGCAGAATAATTTAAAGTGGGAGTATAAACCTTTAAGAAATATATACCCTTAAGAAGATATGCACTTAAGTTACACCAAAATGCAAATTAAGTTGCCTACCATATAGCTATAATACAAAAATAATTAAAATTTTTTCTTATATTTACAACTAAATGAATGAAGAACCTAAATTACGGTATATTTTAATACAACCCAAAATGGGTTGTTACATTATAATGCAACTAAGGGTGCAGTGGACACTTTTTACCAGAGGTGTCAAAACATGTAGGCTAATCAAAAAACAAAAAGGTGGCCAATGTGCTTGATAAATATGGCCTCTATAAACTCGTTTGTAATATACTCACATAATGTTATTTCTCAAGGAGGAAAGCCAATTACTAGGCAAATGTATATACTAGAGCTACATAAAAAACTAACGGAACCTCATCAGATTTTTCGATTGGAAACGGTACCTAACATGAATCATGAATTAAAAAAAACTATTGAGGATGTTCTGGAAAAAGAAAGTGAGATAGAAGAACCCCGAGGAAATAACCACGATACCAATAAAAGAGGCCCGAGAAAATACGGCCTTAAATGTCCTACCGCTAAGAAGAGGATGACTACAACATACTGTTCGAAATGGACAAAACCAATATGTGGCGAGCACCAAGTTAAAATATACTCTAGTCGTTCTTGAGAAAACACTGAGACTACTATTTTTATTTTATTGTTTCAAAGTTAGTTTTTATTATTTTTGTACTTTTTTTAGTTTCCCATGAAAAAAAATATTGTTAATAAATACTACTATAATAATTATATCATTCGTTTTTTCATTATACGTAAATCTTACGTGTCGATAGTATTCTAGGGTTAATAAACAGTAGCTTGGTAGAGGTGATGACTTTATGTTACTTATTTTACAATGATTTGGTGTAGGGTACAATACCAGAAAGATAATATTCCAGCCGAATGCAAATCTTCAATGACTTCTGAAAATTTATGTAAAAATGGCATTCCTAATTGTAACGCCCATATATGATTGCTTGGAAATGCTTGTTTTTCAACCAAACACAAATCAGAAAATTCCTTTGATGTAATGTAAGGGCGACAATTATTCACTATTTGGTACAACATTGTGCTTACTTCGTCAATTAATGCAACTTTGCCTTTTATAACTTGGTTTACTGCCTGACAAGTAGTGTAATTATTCATTGTTTTTCTTATAACTTCTTTATATGCAGTGTCAATTTCCATTGCAGCTTCCCAATTCTCTTTTAACACAGACCAACCGAGATGACTTACCTAAAAGCGTATTTCGGTACTTGCGTAAAGTGCACAAAAATAATTACTAAGAAGGAATATCCATGGTTTAACAAATCACTTAATGAATTAAATGATATATAGTGTGAATGCAATAACATCGATACTACTTTGCTCTTATACGCTGTAACGAATATAATGCAAGAAAAACACCATGATATCAGTATTAATCTTTTACTCATACAGTTAAACGGAAAACGAGCTGCAGGTTGTTCGAAGACCAAGCGAACAATAATCTAGATCAAAAATATTAATATTATGTAAACGAAATGTGGTTAATCACCTCAAAAAGTTGCCAAAAACTGCGGGATGTTTGGGTACTAGAATAATCAGGAAAGTATCTTAGCAGTAACGCTATTACAATCAAAGCTGCTAAGAAAGTTAACCATAAACCGCCACTAAACGGTTTAAGAACTTGTTGCCAAGAGTTTAACTTAATCTTCGATAAAGTACAACGATACATAATTGTGTACATTTCTGGATGAATTATACTAGTCATACCTACTAAAAATCTTCGGTCAGCAGTAAATGAAACTCCCCCAACCCCCCAATCAATAAAGTTCTTGTTAATCTAAAAAATACATCTCTAAGAATAAGTTATACCTAAGCATATACTTACAGAGTTAATCATAGCTTTAAATTTGTCTTCGCCTGTTATGGAGTTAAAATTAATTAACGAATATTGGAAATTTAAACGTTGGCTCAACAGTTGTAATAAGGAAACCTCTGGGCCTGTACAATCCATATTAGAGGTTCTTAAAATTAATTTTTATATCTTTGTATTAAGTTAGCCCCACTTACTTGCACCAAAAAAATGGAATATAAGCTATGTAGCCTATTTTGAAATGATGATTATGAAAATTTTTGAAGTCATTTAGGTAATAACGAATATTTGTTGTATCTTCTTTAGGAATTTGTTGTATATTTGCGGTCTTTTTTCCACAATAATAACATTTATAGTAAACATCGTTATTTAAAATATCAATTACAAATATGCTTTTGGCTTTATCTAGATTCCGTAATTCCCATGGGTTAGTCTCCACTAGTTCTTCTTGAATACTAGTATTTTTTAAATGATTTAAAATAACAATGTCGTCATAATGTATATTAGAACAATTTTTCGAAAATTTATTAAATTTTGTTAAGTTTTGTAAGTTTACAATATTTAGGAATTTATAACCAATAGGGCGTGGAAATGTATGATTTTTATCGTAATTTATTACAACTGAAAATCCTACAATAAGTAATTATTTAGTTGTAAAAAAATACTGATGCACGAACAGAAACACTAAATGTGGACATTTATGATAATGACTTACCTGGAATAAATTTTAATGTTTCCAAACTAAGAATGGTAGTATTATCACAATGAAAGATAAAATTATATTCAGGAAACTGTGGTATAATTCTTAATAAAATTGTATTTAATTCAGTTTCAGGAATTAACAAATTTTCAGCAGAGCTGTGGCAAATAAAGAATAACGTTACACACAATCCTAAAAGCATTTTGTATACTTGAAAAATTGAAAATTTACTACCAGTGAATAACATATTAATTATTAATGTTTGTGTCACATTTTCATGTTTAAGTATATTTGTAAGCATTTTCCATAATTATACCTAACAGTAATATAAATAGGAAACAAAATTTACACATTTTTTTTTACATTAATTATTAATATATTTTTGTTTCATGCGTGTGCAAAATACTGAAAATAGTGTCATAAAATAGTAACATATTTGCTAATAAAGGTACATTTTCAGGAATAATAGGTACCGGGTGGCCAACTAAGAATGGACGGCGGCTATATCTCGGGAACTGTCAATCTGACAACATTGGAACTAATAGGTAAATTGGCCAAGAGAAATCGCTGGAAATTATTTTCAAGTTCGGAAGATGGCCGCTAGGAGGCGCAACTGTTATGGCCAATCATTAAACGGGCCTTTTCTCAGAAAATATGTAAGTAATATTTTAAATATTGCCGTAGTAAACACTGGAAAACTTGTGAATTTTTACTTGGTGTATTTTGCGCTGTCTTATTAAATGTAGTGGTGGCGAAATATCAAACATGTTTTTATCTAGATGGCAATAAATCCCGTATGAACAAACTAGGTCTCGTTTAAAAGAGCTCTTCTTACTTAACAATCTCTTGCATAAACATTGTCCGAATATATTTTGCCGCGGTAGCTAGAGGACGCTGTTTGACATTACAACAATTATTGCGAATTATCATGAAATTTTTAAACAATATGCTATATCTCTTTGTACATAGTTAAATAGAGGACAAAATTCCTGAAAAGTCAGCGTAAACCGTAACTTCCTATCTTTTTTCCAGCCGTAAATATTAATACACCTAATATTAGGCCGCTGGCTATGCAATATCTCCGGAATCCGTAGTGAAAGAACTATCGGGTCATAATATTTTAGTAACTAGCTATACGAGCGCGACAGGCCAGTAAAAAAAATAAGCAAACCCTATTTTTAACAATCTTCCGCGTAACAATGGATGTGAAGGTTTCTATGGAAAAACTCGTAAAAAAACGGAATTTCAAGTGGGGATTGGAGACCGTCCCGATCGCGTGAGGGCGGGCGCGCACCGCCCGTGCCCGATACTCTCGGCTACGGAACATTCGGTAGGATCTGATGTGTTCCGGGCTTATAAACCCCGAACGCGGAGCGGGCAGCGACGCACCGATATGACGATTTTTTCGAAACAAACTTGACCTCCGGCGGTCTCCAACGATTCCATACAAAAACACATGAAACAGGCATTGGAAAAAAGTTTTTCGACTTTTAAAACGTCAATAGAAAAACTAATAATTCTCAAAAAAGCAAATTCGCTACGACTGGTATTATTGCCTGCTAAGGTAATAAACAGAGAATGAAAGTCCTAACATATTGATGAAAACCGTCATCTTTGTCAAACCCGACAATTTATGCACAAGGAGAGAAGAAAATGCAACCTAGGTAAATAATAATCATTTCTTAACGAAGGAATCCGTCACAAAAATTAGTAGACTGTGAAGACAAAACTGGAAGAAATATGTCAAAGTATTTTAGTTTCATGTCAGTGTCATTTAGTTGGTATTTTTCAAAGCTTGTTCTTGATTTTCCAAATGGCATTGGTACCATTTCGTGTTACTGTTTGAGTTTTTCGTGTTGTTTGACTTTTTCTTTTTGCCTTAAGTGTTGCGTTGTCTTCTAGTGTTACAAAATGCTTTATATCAAACAAGAGTTATTTGACATGATATGTATTTATTAGTATATTAATGCATGAGGAATGCTACAGTTGCTGCAAGGGTATATGCGCAGCAATATTCTGATAGACTACATCCGAATAAAAAAGTTGTTCTTCGAGTTATCCATCGTTTGCAAACAACCGAAAACGTGCATGTTCCTGTTTACCGTAGACGACCCAGGGGCCTCACTAAAGAGAACATTGTTAATGTTTTACCTTATATCCAGTTTAATCCTCACATAAGTAATAGAACTACTGCGCAGGACCTGAGAGTAACTCGAACCACCGATCAAAACATTCTCAAAGAGCACAGGTAAGCGAGCTTTCGATTTTGAACCTCCACTATAAACTTACAAAGGATTACTTAATGCTTTTCTTACAAAAACCAGTAATATCCTGTTGAATCAGTGGTCACCATCTTGTTTCAGGTTACATTCATGTCACTTAGTCCTGCACCAGGCATTGACTGTTGCTGATTTTGACCGAAGACTAGACCACCTTGCATAGCAATGGAGGTGCGAATCTCCATAATACGCACTACTGGTCAAGAACGAATCCACACTGGATTCTTTTTTAATAACCTTTTTAAGAGAGGAAGTGCCTATTGAAATTCGACAACGAATGCTGTTGCAGTACGATGGCTGTCCAGCTCATTTCGCGATAAACATTAGGAAATTGTTAGGTGCCAACTACCATGGTATATGGATAGAACGGGGCGGCATCTTTCCACGGTCGACTAGATCTCCAGATTTTACATGCCTGGAATTTTATTTATGGGTGGAGTAAAAGATGTGGTTTTTGCAACCGGACCCACTTCACTGGATAACATGTTTGGATGAATAAGGGGCTATAGTTGCTGAACTAGAGAGTGCAGTTTGGTTTACGCGGCAGTTTAAACATGTAGAGCGGCATTTATTACATTGTGGAAATTAATTTAAATTCGTTCTCTAAGTAAAATATAGTATAGATATTGCATAGCCAGCGGCCTAATACTTGTTTTAAGCATATCTTCGGTTGGAAAAAAGATAGGAAGTCGTGGTTTGTGCTGATTTTTTAAGAATTGTCTCCTCTATTTAACTACGTAAAAAGAGGCATAGCGTACTATTTAAAAATTTTATGATAATGCGCATTAACTGTTTAATGTGAAACAGCGCCTTCCAACTACCACGGCAAAATCTATTCGGACAATGCAGCAAATTATTAAGTAACAAGAGCTCTTTTAAACGAGACCTCGTTTGTTCAATTCCGTTAACTTATACCGAGTTATTGCCATTTAAATAAAAACATGTTTGACGTTCCCCACCACTACATTTTATAAGAAAGCAAAAAAATCAAACATTTTCCAGTGTTTATTATGGCAATATTTAAAATATACGTTTACTTGCATATTTTCCCAGTTTTTGTGATTGGCGCCCGCTAGCGACCATCTTTCGAACTTGAAAATAATTTCCAGCGATTTCTCTTGGCCGATTTATCCATTAGTATTTTTTTCCAATGTTGTCAAATTGACAGTTCCCGAGATATAACCGGCGTCCATTCTTAATTGGCCACCCGGTACAGTTTCTTCTTTTTTTATTTAACGATTAGCCATGCACTATATATTTATCAGTCCAGATGTTTCTTTCGATCCATCTTAGTTTCTAAAACATTTTGTATACAACCCTGATGTACCTACACTTGCACTACTGAATTACACAAGCTCAAAGGGTTTTGTTCTTTTTAGCCTGCGAATAAGATCCTGTTTGGCTGGAAGTTGTAGGACTATAGATGCGCTCCTCATGGGTCTTGGCGCTCTTCATGATCACGTTCTCGACCATTTCCACCAGTAGTTTCCGATGCAGATCTTTGTCTCGCACGTACCATGGTGCATAATGAAGCAAATTTGATATTTTCTTTTTCAGGAATGTCACATGTATACAACAGGTATAATACTGACCCAAGGGGACTGCCCTAGGGGGCACCTGTTTTTATTATTTTAAGTTCGGAGTAGTCGCTTTCTTGTTTAATTTTAAAAGTTCGGTATGTTAAGTACGAATCCAGGAGCTGAACATGTCGAGCTGGTAAGCATCTATTTAGTTTCATCAGCAGACGCTCATTCCACACTTTATAAAATACTTTGGCGATATCTAGGAATATCGCCAAGTTTACTATGAAACCCAAATTGATGTAGAAGGATGAGTTGTTCTTCATCAATTATTTTTTTTTTATTATTTTTAAAAGTAATTTTTCAAACAACATTGATATTATTGGTTATTGGTAGCAATGAGATCGGTCGATATTAACTTACATCGTTAAAAGGTTTTCTCGATTTAGGTATTTAGGTTTGATGAATATATAATACCTTAACTGCTCAGTTTAAGTAGCTCAGGGTAAACTGGAACCCGTCTTGCTACACCCTATATAATACCTTAACCTGCTTTCAGTGGTTTAGTAGTTATTCATCCGTTTAGGTATTAATAGCTATATATTCAAACTCCAATTTTGCTACAATGGACAATAAGGAGATGATATTAAAGCGAAAAATTATTCAGGCTCGTAAAATAATACAGCAGAAATACAACAGTCTTAAAACTGCCCGCATTGATAATGAAACAACATTTGAAAGTACTTATAAATCTATAATAGAACCTCTACCTGAAATAGTGAATAAAATGCATCCTGATAAAAAACACCCAAAAAGGAGTCCCCTAGCTCCAGGATTCATTTCACCCTCATTAGAAAGGAAGAGTGCTACAAGCCCCCTAGCTCAGCTTCCGTTTTTTCAAATAAAACCTCTTAGTATCGCAGGTGATTCCCGTAATGAACCCATCTCCGAAGAATTTCTCGGGCAGAATTACCTCGTATATATGTTGAACGTATTATGAGGGATCTTGAAGGTGCTATTGATCATCCTTATGGAGCCTACTACGACATCAAAACAGACAAATGAACAATTGGTAATACCCCCATCACAATTAAAGTATACACAAATAATCAAACCCTTGCTGTCATCATCACCCACAACTCAGGGAGGTGGAGCTATGTTTTTTAAGGAATTAACAAACAGACCGATTGAATATAAGTATTGGAATGATGTACACGAACTAATTCGTGATCTAGAAGTATTGTGGGCAGAAAAATTGGCTGGAAACACAGGTGTCGTAACTGATATAATATCAATTGTAGAGGAATTGTATGAAGATGGATACATTGAAAGACCAAACACTAGTTTTCTGAACAATATAAATCAGAAAGCATTGATGTCGACATATCATAACTAAAATGCCCCTTGATAAATTTGGACGGTCACATGCCCAGTATCAATTTAAGAAATTAACCCCTCAGTTTCAACTTATTGATGATAATCAATTCGATATTGAGAATAAGAGACTCAGCAATGTTGCCAACCCCATAGATCCTCAAGATGTCATCACCAAGCAATACTGTTTATCAACAAGGTTGAATTTGGATGGAAACCGTTTGACACAGTTGGCGGATCCGGAAGAAGATGGTGATGCTATAAGTACGAAGGCGCACAATAATTAAGGGATATGATGGCCGTTGGCAAGCAGACTTGGCAGAATTTAACACATATGTCAAGCAACCACCTACATGTTGGAAGACATGAAAGGATCACCTGTACTGGGAGGCTTTTATGAACACGAATTACAGAAAACAAAGTATTCAGATGTGTACCTTATCGAAAAAGTGCTTCGCTCCAAGAATAATAAGTTATTCGTAAAGCAGTGGGGATTGGATGAAAGATCATGGATCAATAAAGACGATTTAATTTTATAATATACGTATAGGGATTGTTTGTAACTTTTAGATGAAATAAAACCACATAAGAAATTATAATTGTAATAATTGTATTTTATTTTTTTAAATATTACATCATCATATATAGTAAACGTAAAGTGTTTCTATAATCGTTTAAATTACTGGATGACCATATTCCTGAATCTCGTCCACATATCCATCTCAAGTAGGAATTTGTTTCACCTTTCTCGATGTTTTCCAATATCCAGCGGTAAATTTTGTGTTGCTCCTCATTTTCCTACGGTTGAAACTTATATGTAACGTTTTGTTCTAATAATACTTCAATTAAAATAGCGCGGCACTTGTAAATAGCATAATATGCTGCTGTCTCAATACATTCACGTATATGTATGTACATTTCAAGAGGTATGTCACCAAGTAAATTGATATCATGTAAAATTCAGAGGTTAACGAACCTTTATCGGTACACAATTTCGTAAAACTTTTAATAGTATTTTTTTTATTAAATACATAAATAAAAAGTTTACCTCGAGTAGGATTTGAGCCTACGACCTGTACTTTGCTAGAGTACAGCGCTAACCAACTGCGCCATCGATGTAAATTTTGCCTTTATGTATGTATATTCTCAATATAATGAGATTACAATAAAATTACTTATATTAATGGAATGTGAGCCTGCAATTTCGCAAGGATTCACACATACCAAAGCAACTTGACTAATATTAAATTATTATAAGTTTTTGTTATGAACGAATAAGTGCAAAGGTAAATATGTAATTCAAAATTATTATTAATTATTAAAATTTACATCGATTGGTGCTTGAATCTCGATGGCGCAGTTGGTTAGCGCTGTACTCTAGCAAAGTACAGGTCGTAGGCTCAAATCCTACTCGAGGTAAACTTTTATTTATGTATTTAATAAAATTAATAATAATTTTGAATTACATATTTACCTTTGAACTTATTCGTTCATAACAAAATTAGTATTGTCTAAGCTAATTTTTCTATCAAGTAATGTCTTAATAATAACTTCATTTGCACACTTTGAGTTTATAGCACACTAGTTGAAACACTCATCAGGAATAACAATATGTTGCAATATATTCAGTATAAATGCATAGCTTGTAGGGGAGGCCAAAGAACGCTTCAGGTACTTTCTGTAGATTTGATCACTACTGTACTGCAGTTCTGCAATTTGTCTTGAAGACGGCTCATTTTTTACTGAAAGTTATACCCCCAAGGTCTAGTATCAGTGAAATCGAAATTTACTAAGCGTTTGTCGTCATAAAGATTAAGTATGGCTTTATTTTGTTTAATTGTAAACACATCATGTTTCTTCGATCTTATGAGATATTGATAGCGCCTTATTACGCCACCATCAAACAAAACCTGTTTACGATCATTAATCGTGATCTGCCTCACGCTAGCTTGGGTAGAACCCTTTGATTTTTTTACATTTTCATAAACCGCGTAAGCATACATTTTCGCGCAAAGTCCTACAAATTCCACCATAATTTCGCCACGATTTTCATCGTTCATTAAGCCGCGGACTTTTTTATTTACTAATGGGGGTCCAAAAATGTTGTCGGTACTATAATCAAATGTATCGAATTTATCAATGTCCTATTTAATACATTCATAAATATGGGGAACCGAAAAGGCGTATATGAGACTATCCGTATCTGAGTACAAGAGCTTAGAATTATCATGGAACTTGGGTAGCGTGTAACTGTAGTGAAAATTATATAAAAAGGTTTTTGAAACGTCTAAAACACTGAATCCCGCATATATAGGTTTATTGAAATATACTTCAAGCTTTTTCATTTGAATGATAAGCAGATCATTGTCAAACATTATAAAACTATGAAAATTTGGTTTTGCTATGTAAGCACGACCACCATAGCGACCCTCTCATTTCGTTACTAAACGTACATCCTTATGCTTTCGTACATTTTCCATCAGCTTCCCGAAAACACTATTAATCATTAATTTATAGAAACTTTTATCGAATTCATTTTGAGATTGCTGACGCATGGCTGTATTTAAATCTATATATTTTTTTAACCACGGGGACTGTTTAAAACGTAATATACGGTGTACTTTTACCAACTTCAATCCATACTTTAAATATACTTTCAAATTTCTGCAATGAATTGCATAATTACGGTTTGGATGCAATGTAAACAGTAATTTTTTCATTTTAGAAGCAGGCGTGGGTGGGACCATGTGTTCGGGTCCCAGCGGTAGATCACTGTGACTCTCATGTAATTCTATAGGATAGTCTAAATAACACTCGACTATATGACCAATTTCCGAATCATCGGGATGGTTTATTAAATCTAAAGTTTCATAATTAGCCTCATCAACAAAAGAAAAATCGTCAAATGGTAGAAATTCTGACATGGCGGCTCTATATAAATTATTTACGTCGTAGTACATTAAATACACACTTTCGCAGGTGGGATCAAATTTTTCCCCCATATACTTATTGTTAGCTTTAGTATACCGAACATTGAGCTATACCACCTCTAATCCCTCTTTCAATAGTATGCGTCTGCGTCTGCGTCTGGGCCTGCGTCTGCACCTGCGTCTGCGCCTGCGCCTGCGTCTGCGTCTGGGTCTGCGTCTGCGTCTGCGTCTGCGTCTGCGTCTGCGTCTGCGTCTGCGTCTGCGTCTGCGTCTGCGTCTGCGTCTGCGTCTGCGTTTGCTTCCATGCGTGTGGGTGCGCATGAACGCGCGCGTACGCGTGGGTGTGCGTGTTCGTGTGCGTGTCCTTGTGCGTGTGCGTGCGCGTGCGTGTACGTGTGCGTGTGCGTGTGCGTGTGTGCGTGTGCGTGTGTGTATCTGTGTAAGTATCTACGATAACTTCAGAACGAAAATACCTACGTATTTTGTATTTACGCTTGTTTTCATTTCATGAGCTGATTAGATTTTGGGAGAAATCCAGCGGGGGAGAGGGGGGTTTATTAGGGTCAGTTTTTGGTTTTATCAAATATTTCTAAAATAGCTGCATATTTCAAAGATATAAACATTGCTAGATATAGAAAAAAAAAATTTAGAGGTTGTTGCCTGTGTGTGGGATATCTTTTGAACCATTAAAGCTATCGATATGAAATTTGGTACAAAAATTATTTCCCATAAAATCTAAGTCAAGTTAGTAAATAAGCCAAATCCAACCAGTGGCGGAGTATTGTTAGGGATCATAAAACTAAAAAATGCATTGCTTCAAGTTACATATTTAAAATAACAAACTAATATTTCTTTATATAATTTCAAAATAAAAAAATATATAATAACCAGTGGCGCACCGTTTTTAGGGTGCAAAATTGTGAATTTTTTAATTTATCAACGATTTTTTTAAAATCGAGCATTCGGGGTTTTTAAAATCCCTAAGAATAAATCATGTCATGATTAAAAAATTCAAAATGACGGATCAAAGTGGGAGATTATCGTGTTTATTTAATTTATTTTTTTGAAAGTCTGGTATTGGGGTTTTTTAAGATCGCTAAGTATAAATCATTTGTCAAAATTAAAAAATTAAAAATAGCGTTTCAAAAATGGGGAATTATTGTATTTAAAACCTGATATGACTAAAATTCAGGTATTGTGGGTTAGTGATCAATTTTGCAACTTTGTTAATTTGTAAAACGTTATCTAAATAAAAAATTTTAAAAACTGCCAGTTTTAGGGTGCAAAATTTTTTTGAAAGTTGGGTTTTGGGGGTTTTTAAGATCGCTAAGAATAAATCATATGTCAAATTAAACAATTCAACATGGCGGAACAAAAATGGGAAATTATCGTGTTTGGAAACCGATATGACTCAAATTCCGGTATTGTGGGCTTTGAAGTTATTTATTTACATATATGAGAAAGCATTATGGCAGATAATTTGGCAGCGGTTTTTTTACATTTATTTTGCTTTACATTAAAAAACTTTATAATGAAAATGTGTGTAACGTTAAATTTTGTTTAAAAAATACGTCTACACCTTATCTTATAAAATTAATCGTTATTCAGATAATGAAAAAAATTGAACAAATACATAAATTTTACCTTAGGAATTTTTTTTAGCTAATTTACTCGTCATATCAAAAATTGCAAAGAACATAATTAATCGATTAAGGTCTATATCCAGGTATTTTTATTATATCTTTGAAATATGCAGCTGTTATAGACATACTTGGTAAAAACCAAAAACTGCCCCTAATAAACTCCTCTACCCGCCTCTGGATTTCTCCAAAAATCTAATCAGCCAAATGAAAGCAAGCTTAAATATAAAATTTTAAGTACGTAGGTATTTTCGTTCTGGAGTTAACGCGGATACTAACATACATTCATACACATACACACGCACACACACACACACACACACACGCACTCACACACTCACACTCACACTCGCACACGGACACGCACACTCACACGCACACGCACACACACCCACATACACGCACACACGCACACACACACATGCACACACACGCTCGCGCGCACTGACACTCACACTCGCACACGCACTCGCACTCGCAGTGATAAAAAACTGTCAGGGGTTATTAGCTGCTTTATAGGTTGTTACAATATAATCGTTCAAGGTGAAGACGATGAGGAGGTGATTGTATCTCAAAATCTCGATGATGGTGATGCTCTCTATGAAATTTCAAATAAAATTAGATTACGTCGCTCTTATTTCAGATTAGAAATTTTAAAGCGTTTAGTTAACATTGCTATTAATCTCAACTGATAAAAATCCATATAACGTGAAGTACATGTGTGTGTATGTATGTGTGTGTGTTAGCAAAATTTTTAAAATATTTGTAAGTGTTTTGAATGTTACTTTTATAAGTACAACATAATTGCTAAATACGAGTAGCAGTAATCAGGTTTTGTGTATTACTTTCTAAATTAGTTAATGATCGGAATGTAATAGCCAGTTTATATCCAACCATTCACAAAGCGTGTTTAGTGGGACTACATGTGGACACGTATAAAAAATGTTTTTTACCTGATATTACTAACAAAAATGTCGATAAAGATTTTTGAAATGTATTATTACTCTTATAGGATGACGTCATAAGATCAGCTCTACAAATAGTTGGTACGTATTCGTGGATTTTAAACTTGTAGTTATTGTTAATTCGCGTATAATAATAAAACGATTAAAACATTTTGCCTTTTATTTCCATTATATCAGTTTGATATTCTTAAAAACATGTTAACTTAATTTAACTCTATGTTATATATAAGTAATTATTACTTTCCAGTCTATTTAATGGGGTTTTCATAACTGTTAATGAACACGTTATTATGAAACAATTTTGTGTGTATGTAATTGAACATGCAAATAAATCAGACATAATTCTCCGAAGTGCCTGTTTAGAAAGAGAGAATCTGTCTATATAAAAAGTAGCATTGCATTAGGGTAGAAATTATTTATTATTTCACGTTATATTTAATTTAGACTTTAATGTATTCAGTTTTGAACTGTAATCTGATTTCCGCAAACTGAAAGACATAATTTCGGTTGATTTATTGAGATTGATCTGGTTGATTTGATCGAGCATTTGTTTGAGATTGATTGATTAATTAATTAATTTGTTTGCGTGTGTGTGTGTGGGTGTGGTGTGGGGTGCGTGCGTGCGTGTGTGTGTGGGTGCGTGCGTGCGTGCGTGCGTGCGTGGGTGCGTGCGTGCGTGCGAGCGTGCGTGCGTGCGTGAGTGCGTGCGTGCGTGTGTGTGTGTGTGTGTGTGTGTGAAAAAACCTAAAGAGAGAGAGGAACAAGATAGAATAAGAAAGAGGTGTGCATTATCAACTTCTATTATAGAAAATGTTCATTAGTCAATACGCCACTAGATGGCACTAAAATCAATTTTAACTCAAAGTGGCCAAAGTTTCCATTGCCTGCTTCTATTAATTGTATTTTTCGTATATATCCATAGTGAATATGCATTTAAACAAACAAAAAATAGGCCTTTCGTATAACTTTTAGCATTGCTTACTTGCCCGAAGTAATTTCAAAAAGGGTGACTTTATTCTGGTGAATAAATTTACAAACATTTAAAATCGCAATTTCTAGGTAACCTATTCAGAGCCAAAATTGAAGCTGCAGTTTTGTCTACCCATAAGTGGCCTCAGCAATGCACAGAGTGATGGTCAGCATTTCGAGCATTTACGGGGGCATTAAAAACCTTCCTCCTTTAAATCGGTCCTTTTTAGGGCCACAACTTACATAATAGAAACAATTCCAGAAAAATATAGTTAAAAAAAAATAAAAATTTAAGGGATTTTCGTATAAAGTTTTCTTTGACCGATATTTTAGGTTAGGAAGAAGATATCGAGATGCGGTTTCCGCGAGCTCGTTTAGGCATCATTTAGCTACTTGTTCATGAAAAAAAAGTCATACCAATGCATTTAATTTTTTTGCGAAAATTAACCGTTTCTCTCGGAATGTCGAACAAAGCCCTCTAGCGACGACATGTGGAACTAACAAAACTTCAAGTATTATAACATTTGTAGCCCAAGAATAACTCATTTCAACGCGCCCAAGTTTGTTAATATAGCAGAATTCACAGAAACATCACTTCTTTAGATTCAAGATTGCAGTTACGCCCCCTAGCGGCCATTTCAGAAACATGAAAATATTTTCCAGGTTTTTGTATTGGCCGTTTTAGTAATAAGTTTTTTTTTGCGCAAGCCTCTACGATCGATAGATACAGTACCTCGGATTCTTAGTTGGCCACCCTGTACATACCTATTATTCGTGAAAATGTATCATCATTAGCAAGTGTGTTACTATTTTATGACACACGCATGAAACAAAAACATGTAAATAATTAATCACAGAATCGACAATAAAAACAAGTAAATGTAGTAGTTTGCTGTTTATATTATTAATGTTAATTAGACAAAATGCTGACAAATATATAGCAACATGTTCAACTTAAACACGTAAATGTGGCATTATAAATATTAAATTAACGTCAAAATCTTATTTATGCGTAGTAAATTTTCAATTTTTCAAGTATACAAAATGCTTTTAGGATTGTCTGTAACGTTATTTTTTATTTGCCACAGCTCTGCTGAAAATTTGTTAATTCCTGAAACTGAATTAAATACAATTTTATTAAGAATTATACCACAGTTTCCTGAATATAATGTTATCTTTCATTGTGATAATACTACCATTCTTAGTTTGGAAACGTTATTAAAATTTATTCCAGGTAGGTCATTATAATAAATGTCCACATTTAGTGTTTGCGTTCGAGCATCAGAATTTTTTTACAACTAAATAATCACTCATTGTAGGATTTTCAGCTGTAATAAACTACGATAAAAATCATACATTTCCACGCCCTATTGGTTATAAATTCTTAAATATTGTATACTTAGAAAACATGACAAATTTTAATAAATTTTTGAAAAATTATTCTAATATACATTATGACGACATTGTTATTTTAAATCATTTAAAAAATACTAGTATTCAAGAAGAACTAGTCGAGACTAACCCATGGGAATTGCGAAATCTGGATACAGCCAAAAGTATATTTGTAATTGATATTTTAAATAACGATATTTACTATAAATGTTATTACTGTGGAAAAAAGACCGCAAGTATACAACAAATTCCCAAAGAAGATACATCAAACATTCGTTATTACCTAAATGACTTCAAAAATTTCCATAATCATCATTTCAAGGTAGGTTTCATGCCATTTGTTCCATTTTTTTGGTGCAAGTAAGTGGAACTAATTTAATACCTACAAAGATATACAAATTAATTAATTTTAAGAACGTCGATTTTGGATTGCACTGGCCCAGAAGTTTCCTTATTACAACTGTTAAGCCAACGTTTAAATTTCCAATATTCGTTAATTAATTTTAATTCCATAACAGGCGAAGGTAAATGGAAAATTATGATTAACTCTGTAAGTACATGTTTAGCTATAACCCATTCTTAGAGATGTATTTTTTAGATTAACAAAAAATTTATTGATTGGGGGGTTGGGGGAGTTTCATTTACTGCTGACCGAAGATTTTTAGTAGGTATGACTAGTATAATTCATCCAGAAATGTATACAATTATGTATCGTTGTACTTTATCGGAGATTAAGTTAAACTCTTGGCAACAAGTTCTTAAACCGTTTAGTGGCGGTTTATGGTTAACTTTCTCAGCAGCTTTGATTGTGATAGTGCTGCTGCTAAGATACTTTCCTGATTATTCTAGTACCCAGACATTCCGCAGTTTTTGTCAGCTTTTTGAGGTGATAAACACATTTCGTTTACATAATATTAATATTTTTCATCTAGATGATTGTTCGCTTGATCTTCGAACAACCTGTAGCTCGTTTTCCGTTTAACAGTGTGACTAAAAGATTAATACTGATATCATGGTGTCTTTCCTGCATTATATTCGTTACAGTGTATAAGAGCAAAGTAGTATCGATGTTATTGCATTCACACTATATACCATTTAATTCATTAAGTGATTTGTTACATCATGGATACTCATTTTTAGTAATTTTTTTTGCACTTGACGCAATTACCGAAACATACTTTTAGGTAAGTCATCTCGATTGGTCAGTGCTAAAAGAAAATTGGGAAGCTGCAATGGAAATTGACACTACGTATAAAGAAATTATAAGAAGAACTAGTAATAATTATACTACTTGTCAAGCAGTAAACCAAGTTATAAAAGGCAAAGTTGCATTAATTGACGAAGTAAGCACAATGTTATACCAAATAGTGAATAATTGTCGCCCTTACATGACATCAAAGGAATTTTCTGATTTGTGTTTGGTTCAAAAAGAAGAATTTCCAAGCAACCATATCTGGGCGTTACAATTAGGAATGCCATTTTTACATAAATTTTCAGAAGTCATTGAAGATTTGCATGCAGCTGGAATATTATCTTTCTGGTATTATACCCTACACCAAATTTTCTGAAGGTCTGTAAAATAAGTAACATGCAGCCATCAAATCCACTAACCCACTGTTTATTAAGGATATTGCTTATTTTAAATACCTGACTGAAAAGCGAAATAGGCTTATAAAACGGAGTATAAGTTGATTTTTTTAGGTATAAACGGGTTCTTCAAAAATTGTTATCTAGTGCAAAAGCCAAGCCTATTGTTTCGGAAATTAATGGTTTAACATTAACAACAATGTCTAGCCCAATAATAATATTAGCATCAGGATGGGCTTTAGGATTCGTTATTTTCGTAGGGGAGTTACTATCTTGTAAATTATATAACACTAAAAGAAAAAAACGTAATAAAGTTGAAGATTGTTATAAAAAAATGTAAATAATTTCGTATTTTTTAAATAAATTGTTGTAAATTTGAAATAGATGTTGCACTAATATTTTTGTATTTTAATTATCATTTAAAATACATTATTCGGTGAAAGTAATACCAGACACTTAGGGTGCGTTACTAGAATACGGGCACCTTGTCCGCCGTTTTGTTTTTTTGTGACGTCATAAGCATAGGTTTTACAGCTTCTCTTTGGGGGCTATTTTCAACTGCTTGGTGAAATTTTCACACCTAATTAGCACCCTCTTGGCTGTACTAAGAGCCTTTTTGGCAGGTTCAGCCCCTGGAAGGTAAAGAAAGGCGTACGCATACAGTATTCTGATTGGTGGTCCTAAGGGCAGACCACGCCCCTTTTAGCTGATCGTCGTGCGTGCGCCTGCCCCTCTGGTTTCTGATTAGTCTTCAGTCCCCACCCAGTCTCTGAGCCCTGATTGGAGGCCTAAGGCCCTGCATTCTGGTTATTTACGGCGGGAAGTTTTGAAATTTTCTAATAAGGGGCCCTAATGCAAACTTGTAAGACAGCTATAAGAACATGTGTTAGGGTTTGCGCCCTCTTGTCGTCGTGGCCCCCTTGGCTGGAAATAGTATTCTAATAAGGGGACCCTAATGCTAACTTGTAAAGCAGGTATAGAGGATTGTTCTAGGGCCTTTGTCCCCCTTGGCGTGGCTCGAAATAGCATCCTAATAAGGGGGCCCTAATGAAAACTTGTAAGACAGGTATAAGAACTTATGTTAGGGTCCGCGCCCTCTTGCTGTGGCTCCCTTGGCTGGAAATAGTATTATAATAGGAAGGCCCTAATGTTATCTCATAAGATAGGTACATGAACTTGCTTTAGGGTCCGAGCCCCTTGTCGTGGGCACCTCTGGTGCGAAATTTTTGAATTTGTTGCGCCATCTGGTTGTGTATGGACTAATGAAAATTTTAGGCAATAAAGGTGCGGCACATTTTTGGGAGAACTGTGTGGGGCGACATCTAGTGGTGTATTTTTAAACCAGCGAATGTTTTCTGTAATAAAGATGCTGGTGCTCGTCTCTCTCTCTGTCTCTTTCTATCCCTCTCTCGTCTCAAATCTCGGTTTTGATATTAAAAGATAAGCACAATAAAAAGTAGAATATACAGGTGATCGCAGATTTTTCATCTGGTATTTAAGCCAGGATGGTGACAGAGGGACCAGGATGGAGGGTCAGTTTAAACATCTCTTTTCGGCAATAGCAGTGAGGCCATCGGGTTGTGAAAAATCGTTTTTTATCGTTGATTTTCTAAAAAATATCGAAACTGTTTGCAATACAGCTTTTGAAAAAATTATCTGGCTTTACAGCGAGTGGCAGCCATTATTCAAAGATCTCTCAGCGGAATTTCAAAAGGGTTTACCTAGTATGGAGCAGTTTGACGGTGAAAAACTGATCTTAATAACAATTGACGATTGTATACGCGAAACTAACGGTTTGGTAGTTGATATATCCAGATATAACATTTGACAAGACAAATTTCACCTGACAACCCGAAATTTTTACAGGCTGCGTACCAGGATGCCACTTCAAACCCGTACGGATATTTATTGTTCGATTTAAAACAGAATACACCGGATGTGCTACTCTATAGAACAAACATATTCGGGCCTCAAGGTATTCGTCAAGTATATATAACGAAAAAAGGTTCAAGCCTCACAATCATGAAGATTACATCATATATGATAATTGATACTTTAATCAAAAACACCGATATTGAAATGTCTGGATAGTAAGCGGGTGGAATGCATTTGTGAATGTGCACATAACATTCTAACAGCGCCTGCAAGCGCCAGATGTCACACAAAGCAACATTTTAACACAGGTGGGTAATGGATAAAGCTTTAAAAACCATGGCTCACCATGACGAATGGCAGCAGTTCTTCAAAGGTATCCACAGTTTTCCAATCAGTTACGTCGACAGGCTAGTATAACAATAAGCGGTGATGATATCAGAGATTTGCCGAAACCCAAAAGTCTGGGGGGCGACGAAATAGTATCAATACTGCCTGTTTCAAATAGGACGAAAGATACTGATTTCTTTTCTATACTGAATACGGGCGGTGATATATTTCGAGATAAAAGGTGTACTGTCACAGTAAAAGGTGAAATCACCCCTCATTCCAATATTATCGATCTGGATCACGAAACATTAAGACAGCGGTAAACTACAAATCCACACGGTTGGCGACAGTTTACGACGTACATTAAAGAAATAAATATACCACGAGAGTATCGTAAATACTCGAAGACGTGATTCTGCTGTATTACCTAACATTGAACGGACCCTCACAACTATAGGTGAGAATTACGATGCCGCTAGTAAATCGAGGAAAACCCCGAGAAGATCCGTTCGAAAAAGACTGTCACAGATTGGGATACGTGGCGAACATAACATGGATGCTGTATACCATGATCCCCTGGGATCCGACTGGGTTTTCAGGTATAGCACCTTTAGCTCACACTGTAAAAAGTATATATGGTGAAGTGAAAAAATTGCTGCAGGATCAGGAAGCTTATACGGTGCATAAACTAGTCAGAAAAAGGTTTCCTCGAAATAGGTATATTGTGAGCAACATTTACGAGCTCTGGCAAGCGGATCATTGCGATATGCGAACTTTAAATAAACACAATAGTAGCTACAATTACATATTAACGGTTATGTGTTTAGCAAAAGGGGTTGGGTGAGAGTTCTTAAAACGAAGACAGCCGCATCTGTAATTGAAGCAATCACCGATACTTTTAAGGAAAGTGATAATATACCGGCAAATCTACATACGGATAAAGGCAAGGAGTTTGTGGCGGTCATCGTTCAAAACTTTTTCAAGAAACAAAGTATAAATTTCTATGTAATAAATAAAGCTGATGTAAAAGCATCTGTAGTTGAGAGACTTAATAAAACATTAAAAACAAAGATGTGGCGGTATTTCACCTACAAAGATTCCTACAGGTATTGATGTACTCCAAAAACTTGTGACTGCTTACAACAATAGCACTCATACAAGTATAAAGATGGTCCCTGTGGCTGTAAACAATGAACACGTTTTGGAACCTGTACGCGAACGGTTTAGGCACATCACGTTATCCTAAACATAAAGCCGGTGAACATGTTAGAATCGCCAGAACTAAATACCCCTTTGAGAAGGGATATGGAACGAATTGGAGTGAGGAAGTTTTTACAATTGGTGCAGTGTTAAAAAGAAGACCGCCAGTTTACCGTATAAGTGATCTTAATAACGATCCTGTTGCGGGTACCTTTTACGAGGAAGATATAGACAATACCTGGTCAAGTGACGCGGATACAGTAACAAATGTAATAGCTGGGAGTTAGCTCCGCAGCTTAGAGATGTATAAAAATGGAGTTCTATTTTACCTTATTGGGTAAGAGCTTCATGACATATTTCCTGACAATATGACGTTAAGTTTTATAACACAACTGCCAAAACGAATAGGGTTAACAGGGTTATGGGCTGTAGGCATATCGGAAATTCAGTACCCCTTCTCTTTTGCACTGTAAGTGAGACAGACCTACAGAAGAAGAGGGTGTGTTGGAGACAGTATTAAAAAAGGCTGCATCACGTTTTCAATACGACAACGAGAAAGCCATTTATATTAAGGACGGATGGTATGTGTTACGTTTCGCCTTGGGAAATTATGCCAACATAGAAGAAGAAATTACTGACAAGCTAAATAACCAGGAGCTAATAAGTAAATTGTTAATAATCAAATAACATGATTTAACTAAGCGCGGCACTATGAAATTAAAAACCGCCCTCCCGCTATCATGATTTTCACAACGTTTAGCCTTACAGTTGGGTTATCGGCTGTATCAAAATATAGCTATGGGACCAATACCACAGCACCCCGCTAGTATATGGATAGGATTACCAACGCAGATGTTTGTTTATTGCGATATTGTTGAACCACAAATTGTGGGTGATATTTTATCTCCACTTATGCGTATTGTAAACCTTACTTCAGAAAACTACACTCACGGGTGTCATAAAGATGTGGTTTTTTTCGCCTGCACACTACATTCCAGTGATGACATTGGAATTTGAAAACATCGAGATTAATACACTATAATACAATAACAGCAATGCCATTCGAGTTTGGGACGTTGTGTCTGAAGCTACACTTTAAGAAAGTGCAATAATGGTTTGTCCTTATCGGCAATATTATATGAATCAGGCCAGTAACGGAATCGGCTCCATCTACATAGGTGCACCATATCAGCATGGTCAAGGTAGCCATCATAATATGTTAAGGTTAATATTCGTAATTTACCGAAAAATGTACACATACCCCTTCTGTTAAGTTACAGTAGTTTTGCTTATCTAATCTAAACTAGTTTGGACACAAAAAATTTTAAAGAAATTGTTAGGTTACTGTAGTTTCCTTACATGAACTGCATCAAAAATAAATTAATTGGTCCAAACTTCATACGAGCCATTGCAAGAAAAAATTAAATGGGAACTCTGACATTAATGTAAACACATCAAGTGGCAATTTATCAACAAAATATTTGCAGTTATATAGACCTAGCCACCATATGAAATTATGTATCTAAAATAATGAAACAATTGTTGGGATTTCGCTTTGTACTTGTTGAAAGAAATTGTTCAAATTGATATTCATGCATGTTGATAGAAATCTGTAGTCGGCCCGGGATGGTAAGAATAACTCGCTCCAACATTTCTGGCGTGATTCGCTGGACGGTTCTGGATGCGTACACAGCCAAAGGCAGCCAAAGATCAACTATGAAACTTATGACAGAACTGTTACATTGCGTGCGCGTGCGAGTGCGTGTGCGTGTGGGTGTGGGTGTGGGTGTGTGTGAGTGTTTGTGTTTGTGTTTGTGTGTGTGTGTGTGTGTGTGTGTGTGTGTGTGTGTGTGTGCGTATGTGTGTGGGTGTGTGCGTGCGTGCGTGCGTGCGTGCTTGTGTGCGTGCGCGTGTGTGTGTGGGTGTGTGAGTGGGTGGGTGGGTGAGTGGGTGGGTGGGTGAGTGGGTGGGTGGATGGGTGCGTGTGTGATCTATTATAGCTGTCGCTGTCTCCCTTCTCTCAACCCATGGCTCCATTTTCATTTATCTGTCCGTATCCACCTGTTTTCCGTAGCTTCTACTACGTCATCTAGCCATGAGCCCTTGGCCTTTACCTGTTTCTCCTTCTCATGGGACCCCAATATGTTTTTTTCTTAATCCATCTACTATCTTCGCTTCTTCTCACATGTCGGTACCATTTCATGTTTTCTTCTGTAGTCTTTACCGCGTCCTTTGTTATTCCCATTTTCCTCCGCATTCCCGATCCTATCCATCCGTGTTACCCTACACCATTCTCTCCACCGCACTTATTTTTGATCTATATTTTTTGTTGATTGTCCACGTCTGCCCCGTATGTCATAATGCTTTCAATAATTTATTTATATATTCTGCCTTTGTTCTTTTTCGTAATGTGTGTTCCATGATATTGGATTCGGCTGTCGGATACTTGCTTGTGATTGTCCCGGTCTCGATTTTATTTCTTCTTCTAATGTTGCTTCTCTTATTATTACGGTGCCTTGGTATTTAAATTTTTAGTTCCGTTAAATTTCAACACCCTCTTCAAATTCTAGCTTTTCTATTTCCCCTTTTTTTGTTAAGTATTCCGTTTGTTTGAAGTTTATAACCAAGCCAGCTTTGTCATACTCCCCCTTTAGTTTCATCACTCTACAGCTGAGGTCCAACTATATAGGTAGTCGATCCTTATTGGGATTCCCATACCTGCGCATTTATTTTTCCATTTCTTAATGTCTGCTCGAGATAGATTTTAAACAATGTTGGGGAGGTGGAACAACCTTGTAGTAGTCCCTCTGTTGTCCTATTCCCGACGCCTAATTTGTTACCAGTTTTCACTCTGCTGCTATTATTTGTATACATTTCTTTTACTATTTTTATTAGTCTTTTGTCAATACTTATATCTGCCATAGCTTTCCAGATGCGACTTCTAGGAACTGCAACATACCCTTTCTTTATATCTATAAAAGATAGGTAGATTTATATGTTTACGCTAATTTTTTCCATCCATTGCTTTATATATATATATATATATATATATATATATATATATATATATATATATATATAATATATATATATATATATATATATATATATATATATATATATATAATTTGAAATGTTAATATTATTTAATATAAAGATTAAGATTAAATGGGGAAAGGGTTCAAGGATTTAGTTGAAGATAATATATTTTTGTATAAGAAATATCCTATACTAAATTGAATTTGACGTATAAAATTTGTTCTGAATAAGTTTTGCTTTCTAACGCATGCGTTACTGACTTTAAGTGTAAAATAATTAAAACTGTCAAAAATGTCAAATAATTAAGAAATTTTAATGTTTGGATCAAAATGTGAAAATTTAGAAAAGAAAATGAAATGATTTGCTTCAAGGTGTTTACACAGGTAAATAATTGAAAATTCTTAATTAATAACATAAAACAAATATAGATTGCAGGAAATACCAATAACAGGGTTATAAAAATTTTAAAACTCACAGGTACAATCCTTCCTGTCGATTGAAAGATGTCTTCAAACTTCAGCTGGAGGCAGGCAATGTTCACTCGGATGTTGTTGTTACGAATATCCAACTGCTATCTCGGTTCTCGAAGACTCCAACCTCCAAACTTCAAGATGTTTTCTTTTCCAAAAACGGCAACCTCCAAACACTTATTTACTATGGTAACTTTTATTAAAAATGGTTTTAAATCCTTATGACTGATTTCGTTTAAAATGTATTATTAGTATTCAAGATTTTTATTAACACAATTTTATTTTAGTTACCGAAAATATAATATTTATTTAAGAGGAATTGTCCGGATAAATAAAACAACTTTTCACCAAATAAAAATGGAATTTAATTTGGTATATCAGTATTATTTTAAATCGGAAAACATGAAAACAAATTTTACACAAAATCGTGACATCAATTAATCGTACAGCAATAATTTATTAACAACGACAGGTATCGGTGACCGAACTATTTAATTTTAACCGAAGTTATAAAAACAAGTGCTCTCGAAATTATTTGTACCGTAAACTTTCTCGACGAAAATAAATTAGGTTATGTAAACACGAACTTAGCAACACTGTTTTAATCTTTTCACTTTTGGAACAAAAACTGGAGAGCGAATGACTTCCTGAGCTCTTGCTTTTATAGGTTTCTGGTTGCTACAGAAATTTCAATTTTTTTACAGCCATATTGCAAAATTTACAATGAATGTGATTGGCTAATCAAATTAAGAATTGTACAAAATGGAATTTTGGCCGTAACTTTCTTATACATGGTCGGAAATGAAATTTAAAAACAGAAATGAAAACTATGTGAAATTTCGAATAAAAGGACACCGAATAAGCAATAAATCCTACCACTAATAAACGAAACAACTTAATCTAATCAAAATAAGCTACTAACTATACACCCTTACAAGCTACACTAAAATTACTTGCGAAAATGGAATTCTGAGGACAATTTACATAAGAAAACATATCTTTTTAAATTCAAAACATTTACTTTAATGAAAATTTTAAGTTTTTGTAAATTTGTCTAGAATTCAACTTAGATTTAGCAAATTTTTGCGGATAAAACGCTGTATCCTTATAAAACTTATTTATATTGTGAAAGAACAACTATTATTTGCTTTAAGAGCAAAAACTAAATCTAATAATATGGAAAAATATAAAATTATGTGAAAAATCTAAAATTTACAACGTAACCATACTTAAATTTTAAATATGAAATAAATTCATATTAAAAATGTTTTAGCACATAAAATGTTATGTTTAAGGTTTGTACAACTTGTCTTTATTGTTCACACTACTTATTTGCAATGCATAATGTTATTTAGTCTTGCATTGAAAAAGTCTCATCGTCTAACACTGTTTTGGGATTTTCACACTATAAATTGTACGGCACTATAAATGTTTGTATGCCAAAATGTTCTAAATGTCTTTCTTCTTGTGAATCATATATTATAAGTTTTGTCACTAATTCACTAACAAAAATGTGTGCGAAAATTGTCTAACTATCCATATTATAACCCTTTTAACAAAATTTTTGTATTTCCTGCTCTTAAAAACTAAACATACACTATCCCTAACCTAATCCTAACTACATAGTCCATGTTTAAACACCTGTGAAATGTCTACTTGCCAAATTAACTTTGAAAAATTGAATTTTATTGTAAAAATTGCACTACTAAAATGACTCTACGAAAACGGTGATATTTAACATCTTTGACAATTTTGGTAGCAACAAATTGCTTTTTATGATGAAACCAAACTTAGCAAAGATATTCAGATCAATTTATACCAAATAAATTTATTTTAAACACATCGTGAACCATATTTATGTAAAATTGTGTCTCGCACTTGTCTTGAGCCAGAAATTACCCTTTTATGACCCAAATGTCATGTAAGCTGTCCGATACTTCTATTACCTCTTTCTAAACATCTCAAATTCAATTTAAGAATGAAGATATTTTTGTACAAGAAAATATTAAGTTCTTTAATTGACCTACCTATTAAAATTAAATTTTGAAATATGGATAAATCATGGAGATATGAAATTTACCTCTACTACTACCATCCTTTATATTGACTAATTCATATGTAGTACCTCCAAAACATTTTTTACCCTATACGGACCTTCATATGGTAGTAAGAGTTTTGCACACATTTTTCGTGCCCTATCTGCAACTGTTAAACGGCGTATGATTACTAAATCTCCTTCCTTAAATGTAACCTTCTTTTTAATTTTGGCAGAATGTTTCTTTTCATAATTATCTAAAATCTTCCACAACCTTTCTTTGACTTCTTGGAGCAAATTTTCAACTTCAATTTCTTCTTCTTGTTGTCTCCAGGGTCTTTCTGGTATAATCTTTTTTATTAATGTTATCGGAGCTACCTGTGTTCTAACATTCGGTACTTCATTGATGCACTTCTCTATGACCTTAAGATACTTCACCCAAGCATTATGTTTCTCATACGTGAATATTCTTAAAAATTTAATCACTTCTTTGATATATCTCTCGGCTGGGTTGCCTTGAGGATGTCTGATCGAACAGAAATATATCTTTATTCCCATCTCTTCGAACTTCTTTACAAATTTGGCAGTTCTGAAATAAGTGGCATTGTCGGCTAATATAGCTTTTGGCTTTCCTGTTTCTTCCATGAATTTCTCGATAGAAATCGTAGCTTGTTTTGCTGTGCATTCCCTGCTAGGGTATAATTTTATAAATTTAGAAAAAATATCGACGATTACTAATATATTTTTATATCCGTTCTGACCAGGTACTAAATTTCCAATATAGTCAATTGCTATTATTTCTAATGGTTTACTCACTTTTATACTTTTGACAAGGTTGAAATTAGTGTGGTTCTTCTCTTTAGCTAATATGCAAAGCTCACATTTATTTATAATATTCTTGACATATGTTAAATCCTTCTTTGCATAGAAATTTTCTCTAAAAATTAACCAAGTTTTCCTAATTCCTAGATGTCCGTACGTTTTGTGTAAATCCATTATGATAAATTTTGCTATATCTTCATTTACTACAACTAACTTTCCTGTATTAAAAACTTTAATAATTCTATCATTCAAAATACAGTAATCCTTATATATTTCTTCTTTAGATTCCAAAATCTTCTTTTAAGTTCTAAAAATTGCGTTGAATTTTGTAAATTTCTTAATTCTTGTGCCAAAATGTAGGTTTAATTTGTTCAAATGCACATAAAACTCTATTTTCCTTAATGTCTATATTATCCTTCCTGCTTAACGCATCTGCTACCACATTATCCTTGCCTGGTCTATGAGATATGTCAAATCATACTCCTGCAGAAGTAACGACCAATGGTACATCCTATGATTCTTAAAATTAGTTGTTTTCATAAATGTTATTGCAGAGTTGTCAGTTTCAATTTTGAATTTGTTGCCTAATAAATAAAATTTTAATTTGTTTACTGTAAACAATGGCCAGTAGTTCCTTTTCTGCTGTAGTGTATTTGATCTCATGCACTTTTAAAATTCTTGAAAGAAAACAGATGGGTACTTCTTCGTCTCCTTGTTTTTGACATAATTCTGCTGCTATTGCATAGAAAGATGCATCCGTCCTGAGTATAAATGGTAACTTAAAATTAGGGTGTCTTAAAATCATATTTGTAAACAAACTTTCCTTAATACTAATAAATGCTTCTTCTTTTCTTCTATCCCAACTCCAACGTACGTTTTTCTTAACAAGTCTACCAAAGGAATAGATAATTCAGCATATCCGAAATGAACTTACGATAGTAATTAACTACCCTAAAAAGCCTCTCAACGTTCTTAAATTTTTAGGACGAGGATATTCTTTATTTCGGCCAATCTACTATCATTTAGTTTTACTCCCGTCTGCCCTATTTCATAACCCAAGTACATGACTTCTCTCATAAAAAAGTAACATTTTTCTAAATTTAATTTTAAACCATTTGTGGCTAAAGCTTCCATGATTGTTTTGATGTGTAGACAGTGTTCTTCTTCGTTCTTACTAAATATTAGAATATCGTCTATGTAGTGCATACAGAAATGTTCGAATCTATTTAAGATTTCTTGCATAGCTCTTACTAATGCAGCAGACGAAGAACTAAGTCCGAAAGGTACCACTTTAAATTGGTATATTTCTCCTTCGATACTAAACCCTGTGTACTTCCTACACGACTTTTCCAAAGGTATTAGCCAAAATGAATTCTTAAGGTCTAATTTAGTAAAATTTTTTCTCCCAAATTTTACTAAGGAGCACGTCCATATTTTGTGGCGTTTCATATTGAGGTTTAGATCTGGAATTGAGCTTCCTTGCATCAAGGCACAGTCTAATGCCGTCATCCTTTTTCTTTACAACAACCAACGGATTTAGATAACTAGTCTTTGATCTTTCTATGATACCGTTTTCTAGCATTTCATTAATTTCTCTTTTAACCTGCTCTCTTCTGGCGTAGGAATAGGATATATTTTGTTATGGAACGGAGAATCGTCTGTCACTTCAATTTTATGCACATATTTACTTGCTACGCTAGGTTCTTCATTTATCAACACCAAATTTTCTTGTATAATGTTTATAACTTCTTGCTTGTAACCAATGTGATTGATATCGAATTGCTCATCCTTTATAATTCTTTCCACCTTCAAATACTGGATATGCGGTTTATATAAATTTAATCTTTTATTGTAGGGCTGTACCCAGTTTAATTCATCTTTACCAATTCTTATCTTCATATGTTGCGCATCGATAATCAATTTTAATTGCTTAATCAAATCCATTCCGATTATTAACTCCATTTTTAAATTGTTAGTTATAAACCATTGTGTTTGAAAAATCTGTTCCCTACCTTAGCTTCAGTATGTAGCATCCTATTTATAGTGCTAAGCTTCTTATCCGTTGCTGCCATAACTTCTATTTTGTTTATTCTAATGATCTCATCTTTAAATAAATCGTTATTCTCTACGATGATTTTTCCTGTATTAATGAAATTTCTGATCCGGTATCAACTAATCCTAATAAATTTAAATTCTTAATTCTAATGTTAACGAAAGGTAATAAAATGTTTGCAGTTTCTGGTTCTGAATTTTGTTCAATTTCTAAAAATTCCGTAGGATGTTGGTAGTTTGTCTTTACATTGTTGACAAGGAAGCTCGTATTTAAAAATTTTGAACGGTGATCTTGTCAAAGTCCTTTTGTGTGTTCTTTTCTTCGTCTTGGGATGCATGTACGATGGCATTGACCCAACTAATCCTTCCACAACTCGGTTCCTCCTTCTCTTCTCGTACCTGGATGTTATTCACTCTCCTATTCTGATCATCCACGATCTCTTGGTATGGCCTTCTATTTTCTTTTTGCATATCATTTCTACGATGATCCTTTCCTTCATTCTCTCTATTATTCTGATGTTCCCGTTCATTATCCTTGGCTTGATTGTTGTAATTAAATCTGTTCCTATCGTAGCCATTATTATATCCTCCTCGTCTTTGTTGGAAGTTGTTCCTCTCTCTTCCCGATCTATAATTGCTTTCTCTATTGTTGCCATTTTGGAAATACTCTCTACGATTATCAGCACGATGATATTGATTTTGATAATCTCTCCTGTCATTTCCATAATTCCTATATAATTGTCTCTCCTATTTTCCTCTCTTTCGTGCCTGTAATTATATTCCTTCTGTCATTTCCATAATTCCTAGTGTTAAATTCTCTCTTTCGTAACTGTTCTGATGCTGTTCGTATGCATCGTATCTTCTTAAAATTGCAGTAGTGATGTTATATTATCTATATTTTGCAGAATAATGTTTTCTGCCACATTATTCTCCAGTTGCCTTGCTAAATATTGAACTATTTCTTGTTCATTCATCGGTGGTGTGAAGTATCTTGCTATTTGGTATTTCTTCATTACATAAATCTCCTCGAAGTGCCATAGTTTTTGTCATACTTCGCCCTTGAAAATTCTTCCTTATTACATTTTGTTGGACATCACTCCAATATTGTTTGGTAAATAATTCCTTGAAGTGCTTATAATCGGTACATTGCTCTTGTACTAAATTGTACCATAGTTCGGCATTCCCTTTAAGCATCTTTCTCACCAAACGCATTCTTTGTTTATTGTCCTTAATGTCATTAAAATATTCTTCTATATTTTTCAAAAATAGCATTGGCGATTCTTGCTTCTTTCCTTCAAATTTGTATGGCATCTCTTGATTCCACATGCAATTTTCCCAGCCGATTTGAAAATTTCGAGGTGTTTCTCGTTCTTTCAACTCTTCTAGGTCATGATCGTGTATTCTTAGTTTATTGCAAATTTCCCCTATCTGTTTCTTGTTCTCATCCTTATTCTTATCCACCTGGAAACATATTTGTTCGTGGATGTCATGTATCCTTCCTACTCTATCATTTATTTCGTTAGAAGCCTCTTCTCTTAGACGGGTTTCAGTTCTAATATTCTTGTCCAACTTTCCTATCTTGTCATCTACCTCTTCCTTATTGTCGATAATCGTTCCCCATAACTTATCATTTTCTCGGTGCATGCTGTTACTTAATTCTTCCTTCGTTTTGTCCATTCTATGCACTAACTTCTCCTTATCGTCCTCCCACTTACTCACTTGTCTATCGATACTTTCTACCAACTTGTTAAATTTCATTTCCATCTTCTCATCTGCTCTACGTATCTCCTCTTTCCTATTTTCTTCTAACTTACGCATATCCTCCTTCCTTTCTTCCTCTGCTTCTTTCCTATTTTCTTCCAGCTTGTTAAATTTACTGTCAATATTTTCTTCGGCTTTTTTTCTGTTTTCTTCAGCCTTGACTAACATGGCTACAATCATATCCACGTCTAAGCTTTTGCTTTCTCTCACTGGACTTCCCCCTTCTTGTTGTGTTTCAACATCCTTTTCAATATCCTCCATCTTTGTAACTAGATCCTGTTTTTTCTCTTTTACCTCAATATCTTTAGGTCCGTAAACTTTTCCTGATCTAGTTACCCTACGATCTTGCATTCACTAGTCGTACTAACTAAATTTGCCTTTTTATAAAAATCCTAACACTAATGAACACAATAAACAATAACTAATAACAAATAACAATGAACGAAAAATGAAAAACTAAATATCTATAAAATTTTTTGTACTTTTATATCCAAAATCTTCAAACTAAATCGTGCCACACGTTGCGGTGCCAATAATTTGAAATGTTAATATTATTTAATATAAAGATTAAGATTAAATGGGGAAAGGGTTCAAGGATTTAGTTGAAGATAATATATTTTTGTATAAGAAATATCCTATACTAAATTGAATTTGACGTATAAAATTTGTTCTGAATAAGTTTTGCTTTCTAACGCATGCGTTACTGACTTTAAGTGTAAAATAATTAAAACTGTCAAAAAATGTCAAATAATCAAGAAATTTTAATGTTTGGATCAAAATGTGAAAATTTAGAAAAGAAAATGAAATGGTTTGCTTCAGAGGTGTTTACACAGGTAAATAATTGAAATTCTTAATTAATAACATAAAACAAATATAGATTGCAGGAAATACCAATGACAGGGTTATAAAAATTTTAAAACTCACAGGTACAATCCTTCCTGTCGATTGAAAGATGTCTTCAAACTTCAGCTGGAGGCAGGCAATGTTCACTCGGATGTTGTTGTTACGAATATCCAACTGCTATCTCGGTTCTCGAAGACACCAACCTCCAAACTTCAAGATGTTTTCTTTTCCAAAACGGCAACCTCCAAACACTTATTTACTATGGTAACTTTTATTAAAATGGTTTTAAATCCTTATGACTGATTTCGTTTAAAATGTATTATTAGTATTCAAGATTTTATTAACACAATTTTATTTTAGTTACCGAAAATATAATATTTATTTAAGAGGAATTGTCCGGATAAATAAAACAACTTTTCACCAAATAAAATGGAATTTAATTTGGTATATCAGTATTATTTTAAATCGGAAAACATGAAAACAAATTTTACACAAAATCGTGACATCAATTAATCGTACAGCAATAATTTATTAACAACGACAGGTATCGGTGACCGAACTATTTAATTTTAACCGAAGTTATAAAAACAAGTGCTCTCGAAATTATTCGTACCTAAACTTTCTCGACGAAAATAAATTAGGTTATGTAAACACTAAATTAGCAACACTGTTTTAATCTTTTCACTTTTGGAACAAAAACTGGAGAGAGATGACTTCCTGAGCTCTTGCTTTTATAGGTTTCTGGTTGCTACAGAAATTTCAATTTTTTACAGCCATATTGCAAAATTTACAATGAATGTGATTGGCTAATCAAATTAAGAATTGTACAAAAATGGAATTTTGGCCGTAACTTTCTTATACATGGTCGGAAATGAAATTTAAAACAGAAATGAAAACTATGTGAAATTTCGAATAAAAGGACACCGAATAAGCAATAAATCCTACCACTAATAAACGAAACAACTTAATCTAATCAAAATAAGCTACTAACTATACACCTTACAAGCTACACTAAAATTACTTGCGAAAATGGAATTCTGAGGACAATTTACATAAGAAAACATATCTTTTAAATTCGAAACATTTACTTTAATGAAAATTTTAAGTTTTGTAAATTTGTCTAGAATTCAACTTAGATTTAGCAAAATTTTGCAGATAAAACGCTGTATCCTTATAAAACTTATTTATATTGTGAAAGAACAACTATTATTTGCTTTAAGAGCAAAAACTAAATCTAATAATATGGAAAAAGTATAAAATTATGTGAAAAATCTAAAATTTACAACGTAACCATACTTAAATTTTAAATATGAAATAAATTCATATTAAAATATGTTTTTAGCACATAAAATGTTATGTTTAAGGTTTGTACAACTTGTCTTTATTGTTCACACTACTTATTTGCAATGCATAATGTTATTTAGTCTTGCATTGAAAAAGTCTCATCGTCTAACACTGTTTTGGGATTTTTACACTATAAATTGTACGGCACTATAAATGTTTGTATGCCAAAATGTTCTAAATGTCTTTCTTCTTGTGAATCATATATTATAAGTTTTGTCACTAATTCACTAACAAAAATGTGTGCGAAAATTGTCTATACTATCCATATTATAACCCTTTTAACAAAATTTTTGTATTTCCTGCTCTTAAAAACTAAACATACACTATCCCTAACATAATCCTAACTACATAGTCCATGTTTAAACACCTGTGAAATATCTACTTGCCAAATTAACTTTGAAAAATTGAATTTTATTGTAAAAATTGCACTACTAAAATGACTCTACGAAAACGGTGATATTTAACATCTTTGACAATTTTGGTAGCAACAAATTGCTTTTTATGATGAAACCAAACTTAGCAAATGATATTCAGATCAATTTATACCAAATAAATTTATTTTAAACACATCGTGAACCATATTTATGTAAAATTGTGTCTCGCACTTGTCTTGAGCCAGAAATTACCCCTTTTATGACCCAAATGTCATGTAAGCTGTTCGATACTTCTATTACCTCTTTCTAAACATCTCAATATATATATATATATATATATATATATATATATATATATATATATATTGCCAGCGGTAGCTCCTGCTTGATCTTCCCCAATTTTATCTTTTATAAAATATTCTTATTTTTAATTGCTTTTCCCTACAATCGTCCAATAGTTGATTTAACGCTGATGCCTCTATAGTTTTCGCATTGTCTTCGGTCACCTTTTTTGAAAATGGAGATTATGTGCACTTCCGTCCTTTCTTTAGATATTTCTCACCATTTATAGCTCTATGGAACATATTTACTATTATTCGATGCCGTTTTTCTGATCCGTATTTAATTAATTCATTGGCGATTTCTCCTGGTCTGGCTGATTTTTGATTGTGTAATGATTTTATAGCTTTATTTAGCTCCTTGTCGGTTATCTGTATCTGATCGTTCCCGTTTAGTTGTTGGTCGTCTTCCTCACTACCCACGAAGTCTATCCTCCGTTTTTTATAATAGTTGTCCCATTGATAACTTTGCATATATTGTATGTGAGATTTTTCCTTCGAGTTCGAGTTCATCCGTCTATGCTTCGTATTCCGCCAATATACTGTTCGATATTTACACATGCTTGTTCCCATTTCTCATTCTTCTCTTTATTTATTAATTTTTTGTTTCTCTATTTTTTTCTCTATACTTTCTTAAGTCGTCCTTCGATTTAGTGTTGCTCCATTTTTCATAGTTTTTTCTTTTCCTTGACGGAATTTTTTGTTGTTTCACAAATATTTATCATTATTGTGTTTGTTTTGTTTGTCCTGTTGTCCTAAGGCTTCATATGCGGCTTTCTTGATGTTTACTTTGACGTGCTCATATGTTTCGTGTAGATTGCCATAGCTAAATTCGATTAGTTTTTCATCTAATCTACGTTTATAAAGGTCTCTTATTGTCTCATCATGTAACAGCTGTACTTTGAATTGCCTTTTCTTCTTAATTACCTCTATTGTTACGGTCGAAAATGAAACTAAAACGGCAAGTAACATGTAAGCCTCTGGCTTTGTCTATCTAGGTGTGTGGGTATAATGTGTGTGTACTCAACTCACGTACTTTCAACCTCGGAATACGGCGGCAGGCAGGTAATCACCAGTAGCTGGTGGCCAGCTGGCTTAGTAGCGCGACCGCTTCAGGATAATCGTAAGCGGTAATCGGCAGGCGCCGTACACGACGGTTCAGGCTAAGCGCGCGCGAACTAGATCGTGATCTCCCTTTTCGATATCGCGTCGCGGTTTTTCAAGAGAATGCGCGAGGGCGGACACAGCTTCTGTTTGACGGGGATTTCATTCGCGATTGGCTGAGGGTTCTCTGACGTAAAAACATTCGATGTTTTTTTGAAATCTACGTCGGAGGGGATTAAGATAATTATTTGTGGTGCAATATCGCGCAATCTTTTGCAATTGTTTTAATATTATGAAAATTTACGTAACCGGATTACTTCAGGGCAATTAACAAATAATTAATTGACTAAACTTTATTAAAGTTAGACTGGATGTTTACAAACAGACAATTAGAGTGCACCAGACTAGCTCGTTGGGACAGAGGGCGTGGGCGTATTTTTGTAAAAATACTGAAGGTGGTTAGTCGTATCGTCGAAAGTCCCAGATAAGGGTGCGTCGTAATTAGAATAAAGTGAAGTAAAAGGGTACCAGACTGTTATTAAAATGATTTCGGTAAGAATACGCCTGGGCACACGTAGATAAATCACCCTTGAACAGTCAAAAGATCTCACTTACTTTACGTTGGCTACCCCCAGGTACGCGTCGAAGATGCTTCGAAACTTTAACTCTAGAACTAGAAATATCCACACGCTCAAATACCAAAATAGCGTGGGCGCAAATCAGCTGTTGGGTTTCAATGACTTCTTTAACTCTGTATTTCGTTACGTTGTACAAACCTTAGGTTCTATACGTATAATTCTACACCCATGGACCCATGGCCACACATTTTAGCTACTTAACAGTTTGGGTAATAAATAGAAGATTTGGTGCCTTATGCTCAGTCGTAGATTAAAGTGGACCAGGTTCATAAAATTATCGAAATGCACGTTAATTGACTACAAAGAGGTGAATTATTAACAACACGTTCGAAGTTTGTTAGAACGTTACCCCCAACGCCTGCGAACAAAATAATTCAAACAATAATAAAAAAAAATGATAAACGTTAAATGTTACGCTTAAAGCTCATTAACTCAAATTTAAATACTACTCAATTCCAAGGCTCTGCAGTAAATTTAACTCCAAACTAAGATAATTAGACATAAACTAGATAAACGTTATTTAAAATTCCTCTGTGTTACGTTAAACAACACAAAATATTTAATAAAACTCAAAAAACTGTATGACCCTGAATGCTTCAATTGCTGGAAATTACCACTGGTTACGTTTAAAATGAACCAATAAAAAAATAATTAAATCAAAATTTAGCTCCCAATTAATTCTTTTGGTTTGATTAATAAAATCACTTTCGTACATCATTGCTTTCGCTGGTCGGGAGATCACAAATTAACACCATAAAATTCAATTAATTGTTCGTCTATTATATCTAAATATATCTCAAAAGGCACACAGATACATATATTTACACTGGTTTCGGTTTGGTTTCAAATCTTAAATACCAGAAAACGGGAACATAAAACGGTCAAGATTGTAAGCTTACCAAGTGGCCTTTGATTTTAAACTACGGAAATAGAATTATCTAAATATGAATAAATTCAAAACAATATGTAACCAATTGGTCACTAATATCAATTTTATCATGCGAAATGTTCATATACATAAATTTGCAGTACATTTAACTGTATAATAAAAAAACAAAATACCAAAGATATCGCAAATAAAAGCAGTTCGTCAACATTTTATTGAGACGGCGGGAAAGTATGAAATGCCCCAACATAACAACAAAACAAACGACTGCGTTTATCCGCTGATCAACTAATAATATCACCCAATTTATAACAAAGTTATGATAAAGCATTCACAATAACGTAAAATATTGAGTTACCTCATCCACCGGGCAGCAACGAGAGCAACGGGAACAGCTCCAGGATACCAACAGAATATCCTCGATCGGCAAACTAATACGGCAATTTCCCAGTCTTAATTTCGATAGCGATATGTTGAACTTAATTGGTCCGGACGTTATATAGTTTATCTGCACAAAACGAGTAGCTTTTACACACGAGATATTTACACACTTTAATGTTCAATTAAATCGGTAGGTCTATTTACAAGTCTATTTAATTATTAAAATGGAAAAAAAGGTCTTATTACAAATTATTTACAATGAGACTTTCGTCTGTTGCAGCTGATTTTCTTTTACGAGGAAACAAAACGTTGTGCCTTCACAATGGTTTTATTCGGTAATATATATCCGCTTTAAGTGCGACCTTGAACCATCACTAAGATGAACTCAAAGAAACGCACATCTTAGTGAAATGTTGTTTAATTAATCCCGCGGCCCGTAACTTCAAACTAAATAACCAGGAGCGATGAACGTCCACACAAATATCCACCAAACGGGTGCTTTTAGTCGCAAACAACTTCTCCAAAAGTTCGGTCGTCCAGGTATCCGAAAAAGGCACGCCCCCAAGCTCACATTTCTTGCTCACGATCAGAATCCCCGCGCTATTAATCGCGAAAAAAAACAGCTTCTTCTTCTCTTCATAATATTGCACCATCTTTTTCAACCACGGTTTAACTTGAAAGAAAACTGCTTACACTGCGACGTGCACGACTCAAGTGCAAATTGTCGACCACAGATTTATTCCTTAAACGATAATGATAATTATTTAACACTAATGGACTGAGATACTCTGCTCCGGCAGGAAACTGCGTTAATTACTAAACGCGATAAGTAAAATTAACATCAACAGCCCCTGATTAAACAAGCAAACCAAGGAATGATCTCATCCTACAATTTACATGCGAACTTGTCTTATCTACAACTACATTTTACTTTAACGAAACCTTTTATAAAAATTCACAGGAAAACTAATTTAGATTCAACTTTAAAATTTCCTATTCCCAATTAATTTATCCACAAAATATATAATTGCCAATTTCAGAAATCAAATCTAAATGACAATACGAATACTTTAATTCGAAAACCAGTACAACTCAGAAAATCAAACAATCTGTTGTTACTTTCACTTGTACCTGATGAACACAAAAAAAAACAAGTTTCGTAAATTGAGTCACTAGCAAAAAAAAAGAATAAAAAGAAAGAAAATAGGGACATATACACAAGGCGTTCAAATACACATGACAATGTTCAATCCCTTATAACTATGTTTCTAATAAAAATGAAATCTTGAAACGAAGGGATTACATAGTGGACATACATAGCTACTAAGCTGCTATATTGGATTATTTTCCGGTTTTTCCGAAAATAACAAAAAAAAATTCTTGTTTTAATTTTTTGTAACATTCTACATCAAAGTTTCAAAAACAAATCTAAAGTATTTTAAATTTAATTTCTCTCAGATTCGGATAAAGGTGCGCAGTGGGGTGGGGCCTATATTATGCCATCAAGAAATTAACTTATTACTTCCGGAGATATTTGAAAGAAACCGAAATTTTGGGATTTCGTTTTTATTTTTTTCTGGGGCTATTTGAAGAGATATAAAAAAATAAACGGCACTTTCTCATTGCCACTTTAAAATGGCGTTAACCGATTTTTTGTACGTTTCCAAGAAACAAACACCAACTTTATTTTTTTGTATGGTCGGCGAAAAAAATTCACCCTGTATTAGAAGGCATTTGTCATCATGAATTTAGCGATATGCGACACAATATGCTTTCGCATGATTTTATGCAAAAAAAGGCGTTTTAATAAATTTTGAACTTTATTGCCATGTAGTATGCCTTGGAATTCATGGCAACGGAAAAACGAAGACGAAGTTTCACAAAAAATATTCTAGTTATCAAGCATCAATTGCCTGGATCAACAGATAGCCAGAAAAATAATTTGTAACATTTGTTTTTGTAGAGATATGGGAAACTTAAAATTAATAATTAGAAATGGTAATATTGCAAAATAACATAACATTATTCCGTATGATTATAAGAGCCACTAATTCTCATCATTTTGATCCCATCAAGCTTAAGACAAACATAAGTATGCTCGTCTAACTGTAGCATCTAACACCCCAATTAACATTTCAGGGGCAATTTTATTAAAAGCTATTTGAATTTATTGAAGTAAGTGTTCCTCGGTTTCAAAACATTCTTTAAATACCTCACTCTTAATACAACTCCACAAAAAGAATTCCAAAGTAGTCAAGTCCGGTGATCTTGCAGGCCAGGTTGTTTCACTGTAATGTAAGTACTAATCGTTGGAAATCGCTCAGATAAATTGCAACAAACCTTTTAAGTTTTGTTGAAATTTGCAATAATTTAGGCAACTTTGTTCATTTTCGTCGCTGAAGCATGCGTTTAGATATTTTAAAGTGGAGCTTGAACGCGCATTTTGTTTGCATATTGAGTTCGTGCGCAGACACCTTTTTGGGATGTCGTTGTCGTATGATAATGAAAGCAAGAAGCGTCCATATTTGTTCTTAAATATTTTTATCAAAAGTGTCGTATATTTTTACGGTAAGAGCTAATTAAACCTATTTTTTCATTGTTTGATATATTTACCATTCATAGGCACTCTTATTTTTCTTTTTTATAACGTTAAATTTTTCTTTTACGTAATTTCATTGTACTAATACGTTACAATTTAACGAGGATGACGCAGTAGAAGTTTGTTACTATGCAGAGGATTATAAGTAAATGGTACATTAACCCGTTTAAATCAACCAAGCTTGGCTGTTTTTTTTAGGAATTTACTTATTTGGGATCAACGAATATCAAAACCCTGTTCTATTTCCATTTCAAGATTAATTGCACAACCAAAATTGGAAAGCGTGTATTCGTCAGTATGCTGTTATCAGTAACAACCAAAATTTAAAAGTACAACAGGTATTTCATTTCTAATTATTAATTTATAAGGTATGTTTAAGTCAGTTCAGATTTACTAATATTAGTATTAAGAATTGCTACTTTACAACTGGAGTTAAGATTTTTATAATAAACCTTGTTATTGTTTCCAATTTTACATTTATTACATTTACGGTTTACTTGTTTTACATAAAATAAGTTAACGTCCTAGGTATTTTAACATTTATTTACAGGTTGAAGTTACATCTTTTTTTGTAAAGCGAACATATCTAACCACACACCCATTTTCTAATTAAAGCAAATCAAATTTTAAGAACACAGCCCGTTTAATCGCTGACTGAGCTGAAGGCACAAAATCTTCTATTTATTATTAGAAGTGTAAGTAATATAAGGGGTGAAATCATCAACAACAACCTGCTACACCCAACTTTTTATTTTTATTACACTGGCGCTCGATCGTGGGACTTGATTTGCAATTTATTGAATTAGATGCTTCACGATAGTTTGGAAATTAAACTTACAATTATCTTTGTATATGTTAATTTTGTATATGTGTTAGATATCTTCGTTTACGTATTCCGAATATTAATAATTACCATATAAAGGTATTATAATATTTTATATTTATGATTATTGTAACCTTATTGTGTTTTGTGTATATTTGTATATCATTTTATTAATCATGCCGATTTATGTAGTGGAGGCTTTATTTAACGATGAATTGTTGATAGAATTGAGATACCGTCATGTTCTCAGGACTAAAGATGTCAGATGATGAGAAACGTAAACTGTTACGACTTAAATTGAATTTAGAGAGAATTGATCCAAAGTTAAGAGATTCTTATACAAAAATTGGAATTAACCAAACTGAAGAATTGATTTGTTTAAAAGCCAGACTTAGCCACATTGAATCATTAATAAATTTATACAAAATTAGTTCAACAAAAAGTGAAAATCTCAAACTTCATACTCGTCTTTACACATCTTGAAACGTTTAAATTATAGTGTTTAATGACGACCATACGCTTTTGCATGATCAATTACTTTCACTATGTAATGACAATATTGAATTAATTGAATCGATTAACGAAAATTTAGATTTGGGTAACGACTCACAGTATCTTGATCATTCCAACATTTTAATGGCAAATAATGAACCATTCAGTAAACATCCCAACCGAAGATTTTTCAAATTTAATTAAGAATTTAAATATTTCTAGAAGTTCTGTTCCTGTTTATAAACGAAATCTAAAATTTTATGGTAGTGAAAAAGAAGTTTTCTCATTTATTCAAAGGTGTGAAGAATTAATGCTTGCTCGTAATATTTCAAAGTCAGATATGTTATTATCCGGAATTGATCTATTTTTAGGAAGGGGTTTGACGTGATTTCGTGCCATTAGATCTCAAATTGATTCGTGGGATGAACTTATTATTAAATTGAAAAGCGACTTTTATATCTGAAATGATTTATTTATTTTCTCAATTAGACATTCCTCCTTCTGAGGTTGAACAGCTTAAAATAAATCATGAAAAATTTACAGCCTTGGTATGCACACAATTGGCTCTTGTTAATGTTACCGATATTTTTCATCTTGTCGATTTATGTAAAAAATTACAAAACTCCAAATTTAAAAACAATTCAAATTCTAAATTTCAAAAACAACTTGAACACAAATCAAGATATTTTACTTCAAATCAAAACAGTAAACCTAAAATTAATTTTACTGGTGCTAAACCAAAAATTTCAAATTCGACCTTAAAAAATGTTAAAAGCAATACAGCTAAACCAACGACAACTTGCTTCAAATGTAAACAATTAGGACATACCTATCACACCTGTGACAGTGATGTTAATGTTACCTTTTGCTACAAATGTGGTCATTCCGACGTGACTTTTACTAATTGCCCTAAGTGCAAATTTTCAAAAAACTTTTAATTGGGAAGAGTTCTGTTAGTCGACACGTTCCTAACAATTTTACAGAGTCTGACAAACCTGTTTGGAAAGAATGATTAATTACAGTAAATAAATTTTATGGAACTCCAAAACTTTATTCAAAATTTGTTGAAAAAAGAAATGATAGACATTTTATTAATGTAAAAATTTTTAATGAAAATTTTGTCGCTTTATTAGACAGCGGAGCTACTGTTACAATCTTAGGTAAACCCGCTTTGTTTTTAATTGATAAATATGATTTAAAATTAAATAGGAATTCACCTTTTTCATCATTGATTATTGCCGATGGTTTTTTACAATCCATTTTAGGAAGTACTGACTTATGTTCGACTATTAATGATATTACAAAAACGATTTGTTATTGTTCCTGAATCTATTACTACTGCACTTACTTCAGGAATGGACTTTTGTCAATTATTTGAAATTAAAGCTGATTTTAGTGAAAATTCTTTGGTTTCAAATTCTGCGGAGACAAGTTTTTCAATGATTAAAAGTATAGATCTTAATACCGATCAAATTTCTGAATTGAACCAAGTTATTGATCTTTTTAAAACCTTAGCAAATTCAAAATTGGGTAAAACCAATAGTGTTTCATACTATTAATACTGGTGATGCTATTCCAATTAAACAACGATATTATTCTTTATCTCCTGCTACGTTGGAACATGCAAATAAAGAAATTGACGAAACGTTAGACCAAGGAATTATTAAACCCAGTTCTTCCCCTTGGAATTCTCCAATGGTTTTAGTTCGAAAAAAATCAGGCGAGCTTAGAGTCTGCTTTGATGCAAACAAAATTAAATTCAGTTACTAAGAAAGATGCTTACCCCTTACCACTTTTAACGATATTTTGGATAAATTAAGAGATATTTAACTTCAATAGATTTAAAGAAAGCTTTTTGGCAAATTCCTTTAGACCCCGAAAGTTGTGAAAAAACTGCTTTTACTCTTCCACGTAGAGGTTTATTCAAATACACAGTTATGCTTATGGGACTTACCAACGCTCCCAGTACTTTACAAAGATTTATGGGCTCCATTTTGGGTCATGATTTATCACAATCGGTTTTTGTCTATTTAGATGACATAATTATATTTTCCAGTACACTTAAAGAACATATTTCTCTTTTGAAAGAAGTTTTTAAAAGGCTTAATGATGCTAATTTAAATAAAAGTGAATTTTGTAAACCACAATTATCATATTTGGGTTTTGTTATTGAAGAACATGGCCCGTTTAATCGCTGACGGCACAAATCTTCTATTTATTAGAAGGATAAGTAATATACGGGGTGAAATTATTAACAACAACCTGCTACACCCAACTTTTTATTTTTTATTACAAAATATTGTTGAATACCTCTGGATTTATGTGCTGGTGCACCGTCTTGCTGAAACTAGCACTAATGTACAGCAGCTAACGGTATATCATCTAATGCATCTTCCAATTCGGTTCGTAGAAGGCCTATGTAACGCTCTGAATTCAGGGTATGATGGTAGATAAAGGGGAGTATAATACGTGTATCAAAAATCCCACACGAAATATTGAATCTGAAGCGATGTTGATTTCTGGATATTCTGTTCATACCACTCGCAATAATGTCTACATCGTGATCTGGCCTTAGTCCTTGACATATTCGAAATTTGTAAGGCTTAAAGTGGTTCTTACCTAAAATATAATGAACTGAAGATTTCGCTGCACTGGTCTGGTTTCGAAATGTCCTGGTTGATGATTTTGGATTTTCAGCAATTGATTGCAAAACTTGATATTGCTTTTCAGCACTTGAATTTTTTTCCAGATCACAGGTTTTTTAAATGAACCGTATGCTTTTAGATTAGAAACTAGACGTCTAAAGATGGACTTGCCTGGTTGTTTCCGTTCTGGGTTGGGTACTTGCTCAAATACATGCATCTAGCTTCCACACATTCTCTGGCATAAAATGTAACAGGACAGCATATGAAACTCATCTTCGTTTGTAAAAATTCCTTTTTCCATTGTAAATAATAATAAACGACTTTAAAAGGTGCAACAAAAGTGATACAACTGATTATTTCAATGAAATGGATTCGGTCAGATTTGACAATCATTTTAATTTTTCCGTTGCCATAAATTCCAAGACATACTATACAGCAATAAAGTTCTAAATTGATTAAAACGCCTTTTTTTTACATAAAATCCATGTGAAAGCATATTTGTCGCATAGCACTGGATTCATGATGATAAATGCCATCTAATACAGGGTGTACTTTTTTGCCGACCATATAAAAAAGTAAAATTGATGTGGTTTCTTGGAAACGAAACGTTGTGCAAAAATCTGTGAACGCTATTTTAAAGACCAAGAAAAGAGGCAATGAGAAAGTGTCATTTATTTTTTTATCTCTTCAAATTGCTTCAGAAAAAGATAAAAATAAAATTTTGGTTTCTTTCGAATATCTCCAGAAGTAAGCTGAACTTAGTTTCTTGATGACATAATATACCACCCCCCTGCCCAATATTTATCCTAATTTAGCCGTCCCTGTATCTCTTAGTTTCCGAGATCCCCATGCTGTTAATTCTTATCTTGGACACACTGTATACGTCCCACTCACAACACTGACATCACATCCCAATGTATTTCAAAGTGCTGTTTCAATTTCCATGTTCTTGAATATAATCTTATGACAAATATGTCCCCGAGTATCGAAAGGGTTAAACAAGATACATAAATGAAAAGAAATTAGTTAAGTTCAGAGGCAAAATATATTACCATTGTTTACTGTCATCCAAACAGGTACGAAGTTAAGCTTTCACCATTTTAATGAAGAAAATATCTTCTAATGTATTTTTGGGGTAAGTAGACAGTTTTGAAAGAACATAGGATATGAAAAATCTGGAACTAGACAGGATCTGTAACAAACAAAATACTCCCAAGACCAAGAAAAGAGGCAATGAGAAAGTGTCATTTATTTTTTTACCTCTTCAAATTGCTTCAGAAAAAGATAAAAACAAAATTTTGGTTTCTTTCGAAGTATCTCCAGAAGTAAGCTGAAGTTAGTTTCTTGATGACATAATATAGCCCCCCCCTGCCCAATATTTATCCTAATTTAACCGTCCCTGTATCTCTTACAGTATCCGAGATCCCCATGCTGTTAATTCTTATCTTGGATACACTGTATATGTCCCACTCACAACACTGACATCACATCCCAATGTATTTCAAAGTGCTGTTTCAATTTCCATGTTCTTGAATATAATCTTATGACAAATATGTCCCCATAGTATCGAAAGGGTTAAACAAGATACATAAATGAAAAGAAATTAGTTAAGTTCAGAGGCAAAATATATTACCATTGTTTACTGTCATCCAAACAGGTAGAAAGTTAAGCTTTCACCATTTTAATGAAGAAAATATCTTCTAATGCATTTTTGGGGAAAGTAATTAGACAGTTTTGAAAGAACCTAGGATATGAAAAATCTGGAACTAGACAGGATCTGTAACAAACGAAATACTCCCACATACCACACAAAATTAAAACCACCGAATGCTGATGATGATAGCGTAGCTATTAAAACGTGTTCGATGTTTTTAATTCTGTGTGGTACATGGGTGTATTTTGTTTGTTAGCATAGGATACATTTAACAAAATACGATCAAATGGTTTTCTTTTATTAACAGTTACAATTATTTCAATTTTCTTAAATGGTATATAAGCTTATAAAACAAAGATGAATTGTTCATATTTATTCTGCACTCTTAATTGCTGTTTTCACAACTTCAGCTGCATCCATCATTCCTAAACCTTCTAAAATATAAGCTAAACTTTCAAACGAAGCATCAACATCATCTTCGAACCAAATTTGCAAGACATTTTTAGCACGTTCAAATTCAGTAGGATTTTCATCCTCAAAGAATTTTATTTCATCAGGTCTGTATCCTATGAAAAATACGTTAAATGCATAATGTTTCACAAAAATAATCAAAAGTACCCAATTTTGTTGCTAGCACCTTCCAATTATATTCAACAGCACTGCTGAAAGTGTGCAATTGTTCAATATTAATTCTAAGTTGTTCATTATGTGGATTATGGTCATCAGTAAAATCATCATCTTGCTTCATTTCTTCATTAGTTTGTTCTTCTTCTTTAAACAAATTTTCTTCAAGCTCTACATCATTCTGTTCATTTGATTCTTGTACCCTGCCAGGACGATCGGCCGCAATTTTTCTCACCATCATCTCTAAATAATCAGGTAATTGATTTATTGGATTATTACTATACGTAAAGAAATGTGGACTACGTCTCGCCATTAAACGTAAAGCACGCCAACCGAAATTTCCATCTTTTAATAATATTTCTTCTGGTTTTACAGTTGTTGGTGATTCCAATTGTGCAATAGCATCCGAAAAATAATTATCCAATCCGGGGAGAAAGTCACGATCTTTTGCTTTACAGGCTTCTAAATTATCTGGACAGTGATTCCATAACTTAGTGAGTTCAGGACTGTAATTAAAAGATTACAAAAAGTTAGTATTTGAGGCGTAAAATGGTTCTTACACACGTAACTCAAAGTTTCATTAATTTTGAAACAGTTTAAATTAATTTCCAAGATGGCGACAAGACGCCATTTTGTAAATTACTTATATACATAGCATACTCTAACTTAAATACAGTGTGATCCAGATTGATTGCAGGGTTTGTAACTCCGCTATGGTCATATGTTATCAAAAATGTATTCTAACACTGTCTATCTGTCATAATTTGCTTGTCGTTTTATTTGTGTTTTTATTGTTCCTGTAATTCACGTAAAATTTGTCTTTTTTAAGACAGAAACTGCACATACTTGATCAATTTATCTGGTAAGTAAATAAATACAGAGCTTTGTTTAGAATAAAAATAAAATGCGAATAATTTTTAGGTTATAATTGTTAGTCATGTTTTCGGATGAACACAATAAGTTTATCTTGGAGGCTTATTTTCGGTCTGAGCAATGAGACGAACGTGGTGTCTGGAAATATTCGCAGTTTTGTTGCTTCGAGGAATTCCAACAACTGTTCGCCAACATTGACTTTACCTACGAAACATTTACACAGCATGTTCGTCGAATTGTTCAACGTTTTCGTGACACTGGCTCCGTATCCAAAGGTAAATCTCCTAGCAGAAGTGTACTTGACGAAGTATACTTTGAAAATATTCGGAGGCGATTGGAAGCTAGTCCCAATAAATCTTTAAGACGGTTGTCTGCTCAAAGTGGTAATTGAGTAAAATTTGTTTTTATTACTAAATGTTGATTATCTGTTAATTGTAATTGTAGGGGTTTTGTATGGGACATGCCAGAGGGCTTGTAAACAAACTGAAAACGCACTAGTACAAAATGTCTGTATTACAAGAATATTGCGGCCAACTGATTTTGAAAAGCGTCGAACGTACTGTACCTGGTTTAACGAAAATCTCCGTAACAATGATGTTTTGGATATAACATTTTTCAGTGACGAGACATGGTTTCATCTAAGCGGCTATATAAATTCCCAAAATTACCGAACCTGGTCAATTGAAAATCCCCACGTATTTATTGAAACTCCATTACATCCAGTTAAAACTGGATGTATGGATTGGCATGTCGAGAAGGCGAATAATTGGATCAATTTTGTTTTAACGAAAATATAAATGCCGAAAACTATCATCAATTAATTCTAAGACCATTTATTGAACAACTGCACGACGACGAGCTTCAAAATAGGTATTTCCAGCAAGATTCCGCAACAGTCCACAAGGTCCGTACAGCGTTGGCATATTTATAACAATTTTTCGGTGATAGAATAATAAGCAAAAATTGATCTCCCTGCTTGCCTCCGCTCGGCTGCTTTCTCTTTGGTCACCTTAAAAATGTTGTGTACGCAAATCGTTTGCATACAGTTGAGGAGTTACAGAATGCCATATTGAACGCCGCACCGTTAATACAAGACTATAATCTGTCTCCGTCATCAGTCAAATTAAAACTAAATTGAAATAAAAACCTTGCATTTACCCCCTTGAACACACGTCTCTCCAATCCTTGTTATGGAATCTGAAAATACAACGCTCCAAGACAAGAAAAGTAAATAGGTTATGAACGTTTGCTCATATTCTCAAAAATAAAAATGGCGAATCAAAGAAAATTCCGCTCCCTTACCCTGCTCTAAGAATCACAGTATTAACTTCGCAAACTCTCAAAAATGAGTGATCTAATCTGAAAATGTAAACTTTCCGATTATCGCACATAGTTAAAATACTTATCTTTAGATTATTAAGCCGTGTACTTTTTAATCATCTTTTATATAGATTTAAACGTTTGATAATAGGTAGTAAATGATAGGTTTAAAAATTGAGATGTCAAAATAAATTTATGAAATATGAAAACATGTAATCATACCACAATAAATTGTTCCTTTTTACAACATTTAAATCCGCTCACAAACTCTCCATCTCATATCGGTACCTTGCGGAAGAATCCACTAGAAACTACAGCTAATACGTGCCCTTAATTCTCTCACTATAGGAACGTGATCTCTTACTTAAATGTCCTAAATTCTTGGCAAACACCCTTAAATCCAGGAATGTTTCCTACTGTAGCACACTAAGACCGGGGCCAGAAGATTATCGGTCGGAAGCTATAAAAAAATTCTTTCTCTTAGAAGATTCGCCATGAAAAACCAACAAGTTCTAAAAAATTGCAACCGCTAAAAGTTCAAAAAAATAGACCCGCTCCACTTGAACTAAAGCAATTCGAGCTCAAAAAACCAATTACCAGAATTTTCCAGGGCTAAATATGATGGCCACTATTTTATGTGTAATAACAACTCTATCCTAAATTACACGATAATGAATCTTACTTAAAAAGGCCTAGTTTCCTACTTTTTTCCCATATCAACAAACTGTGTGCAAAAAATTAGGTCGCCATTAAACACGTCTACATTTTCAAGGAATCGTGTTTAATTTACGTATAGTTGTAATAATTACAAATACCTTATAATTATATCGATAATAAATACCGCAGTCAAAGCTTCACTGCCCGAAAAATGTCAACAATCTTCAAATGCAGTGTTTACTATGTGCATAAAGCGACGGTGTCCCCAAAAGGGAGGTATTACGTAACACACTTTAAGATTTCAATTTATGTCGTTAATGAGCAAAATCCAACCAATGCGGGCATTTTTAAGAGCTTAGAAAATTTAAAAAAATCATTGCTTCAAATTTTAAAGTTACAAAATGAAAAAAACCAAATTAATACTTTGTTACTAGTATGTGCATAAAGCGACGATGTCCCCAAAAGGGAGGTATTACGTAACACACTTTAAGATTTCAATTTATGTAGTTTTTTGATTTCCCGGTTTTTATAATTTTCTGGGTGTGAAACTGGTTGCTGCTTATATTAGCCAAAATTTAGTGGGAGTGGCTCAACTGCATCTGTTCGGTAACCAGACTATAATTATTAGCTATGCACAACCGTTTCACTAGATTAATTAGTTTATGCTGGTTTCCCCACAGCATTCAATTACTTATTATTATCAGAATTTACAGCATTATTTTTTACATAAAAAGCTTATATTTTAGTAAAATGAACCAAAAACTTATTAGATGATTTTGTTTTAATGATCTGTCATAGAAGTAAATTTATAAAAACTAACTAAACCCATCATAAATTAACCAACAATTTAGGACAACATATTTAAAGTGTATAATATAAATATCTAGTGTGGAATAACGCACCTATAAAGTGAAAATTAAAAGAAATTAAATAATTTTAATAATCATTTTTTTGGGATAAAAATGCAACGTTCATAACGAAAATAGGCAACATTGTAAAAAACAAAAACAATAATCTATGCCAGGTGGACGTTTAAAACTTTATTTCAGGTAGGCGTTAATAGAACATATAGATGCTAACTTAAAAACATTCCAAAGCCGTTTGCTTTTAAAAATGTGTGTGTGGATGAGTGTGTAGATGAGTATGTGGACGAGTGTGTCGATGACTGTGTGGATGAGTGTGTGGATGAGTGTGTGGATGAGTGCGAATGAGTGTGTGGATGAGTGTGTGGATGAGTGAGTGTGTGTATGTGCGTATGTGTGTGTGTGTGTTTGTGTGGGGATGTGTGTATGTGTGTGGATGTATGTATGTGGATGTGTGTATGTGTATGTGGATGTGGATGTGTGTATGTGGATGTGGATGTGTGTATGTGGATTTGTGTGTGTGTGTGTGTGTGTGTGTGCGTGCGTGCGTGCGTGCGTGCGTGTGTGTGTGCGTGTGTGTGCGCGTGTGTGTGCGTGTGTGTGTGCGTGTGTGTATGCGTGCGTGAGTGAGGGAGCGAGTGTGTGTGTGTGCGCGAGCGTCCGTGCGTGTGTGTGCACGCGATATCTTTTGAACCACTAATCGATATGAAATTTGGTACAAAAATTCTTTGTCATAAAATCTAGGTCGTTCGTTAATGAGCAAAATCCAACCAATGCGGGTATTTTTAAGAGCTTAGAAAATTTAAAAAAATCATTGCTTCAAATTTTAAAGTTATAAAATGAAAAAATCAAATTAATACCTTGATTTCCATTTTTTTAAATTTACATTTAATTAACTGTATATAGGTAACTACTTAAGTATGTATAAAGTATAATACATCCTATTCCATTTAAAAAAAGCAATCAAACCTCTAATTACGGTATAACTGGAAACGTCATTATATTGACATAGTATTTTACATTGCAAGCCAGGATAAGGATGACTGGCGAGCCGTTAGGCGAGCCTGTCACATCACTGACCCAGTAAAAACGGTTACCTGGCGTTTCATTTATATTTCATTTGTAAATAAACCGAAAAGTCATAATGAAATAAAATTTTCCCTTTCTTTCATAACAATCACTATATTCCTTCCCTTTGAAATCATTCCTCTCACAACGGCGCTTATCGTTTATTTTATTGTATGAATAAATGCCTATAACTTTGGTTTGCATCAACCTATTTTAACGAAATTATTCTCATTCGAAAGGGCGTATGTGAACTAATTACATCTATTATGAAATAATTGCATTTAGTTTTAATTGTCGTAGATAAGGGGCACTTTCGAATAAAAAAATTAAACATTGTCTATGTTACAATTTTTAAATGGAAACATGTAAGTATCGTAAATTACAACGGAAACTGATTAAATTCGTAACAAAATGGCGCAAACCGCATGTCGATATCTTTTGTCTAACTCGAGATGGGCACGCGCGATAAGAAAAAACGCGTAAACATACGTAACTAGTATTGGCTCACTCTGTATTATAACTTTAAAAAAATATATGAAAAGAAGATCACACACATTAAAACTTAATGTCCAATTAAATGTTCAAAATGTTTTTCATCATTGTCCACACAGAGACGTAATCTATCGCGGGTAGACATAACAGCTGTTTCAATCTCAATTATGGATACACAATTTATTGCGTTTCTAATGCGTTGTTTCATTTCTTGTTGCTTGGTTGGTCGAGTTTGAAAGACTAACTCTTTCAATCTTCCCCAAGAATAAAAGTCTAGACATGTTGTCTGGAGATCTAGCTGGCCATGGAAATATACTTCCTCTTCCAATCCATTTATATGGATATCTTAAATTCAAATAATCTCTAACTCGCCTGGAGTGGTGGAGAACTACATGATAAGGATGCAGTCTGAAAAACGTAGAAAAACAGATATGTTTGAGGAATGAATGAAATGATTAAAGTGCCATGTTGTCGTTTTTATCGCAATATGAAAATAAAACAGTAGAATCTAATATTTAAAGAGGATTACAATTTTCAAACTTAAACGTGGAGTTCATAATGTTATAAGAAACTACCTGTTATGCTTTAAAATCCTTAGAACGGTAGTTTTTGGTATGTCTAATTCTGTAGAGATTTGCCCACTACATACATGTGGATTCTGTTGAACTAAAGCAAGAACATTGATTACATTATCTTCGGTCACACCTACACCACGTCGACGATGAAAGCTACCAGTTTCTCTTAATCTTCTTGCCTTTCTTTTAAATACATCTTTGCCATAATGCCTCTTGTCAGGATATCTTATGGTATATATACGTGCGGCAATAGCGGCATTTTGATGGCATTCGAAATAAACTCCAATCATATACAATTCGGCATTTGACATACTCATTATGAATTAATGCTAATTATTTACACATATTAGTAATATTAATATCTAATTAAGAAAAGTTATATTCGAGTTATATGCTAACACTTCTTAAAAAGGTCGCAATATTTTGACTACTGTCAATAAATAAACAATTTGAAGCTCCTGTCAACTTTATTTCGCAGCCTTCTTAGTTTAACAAATTCTGAAAATACTGACATATTTTGATATTTTAAATTATAATACAGAGTGAGGCAGTACTAGTTACGCATGTTTACGCGTTTTTACTTACATCTCGAGTTAGACAAAAAATATCGACATGCGGTTTGCACCATTTTGTTACGAATTTAATAAGTTTCCGTTGTAGTTTACAATACTTAGGTGTTTCCATTAAAAAATTGTAACATAGACAAATTTTAATTTTTTAATTCGAAAGTGCCCTCTATCTACGACAATTAAAACTAAATGCAATTGTGTTATAGTAGATGTAATTGGTTCATCTACGCCCTTTCGAAAGAGAATAATTTCGTTAAAACAGGTTCATCCAAACCAAAGTTATAGGCAATTATTCATACAGACATTCCCACTCTCCCCCCACCCTTTATTTGAAAAAATAGAGAAAAAAGTACTTAACAAAATTTGTGGAGAAGTTATGCATCATTCTAATTTACTTATTTAATATCTACTATGATTGGACATATTTTATACAAAAATTGTTTTTAAATTTTTCTATAAAGATTATGCCCTCTAGCGGTAATGCTAGAAGCTTGAAAGTTATTTCCAGCGATTTCCCTTGGCCGCTTTTACTCAGAATTTTGTTCCCCAAAGCTGTACGATAAACAGTTTCTGAGACATAGCGGGAGGATCGGCTTATTGGTCCACCCGGTACAATTTTTTGTGATTATTTCAACACTATGGTTTTAAAAACGCAAAAGAGAATGGGAGCACGCCTTACGACTCTAAAAAACAAATTGGCAAAAACGAAACTAGCCGATGGCAAACCAATCGGTGGTCGTGGGCGACTGGCATTAAAGAAATTCAAAACTACTATGGTCTAGCCATAAAACGGAATTCACACAGATAACAAGCTGTTTGAGTGGAATATTCTCACCTCTCCACTTCCAATGAAAACCCAATGCACGAACTTTACCAAAAGGTGTTGTTACATGGTGCAAGTTCAATAAGGCTAAAGAAACGAAAGAACCATACGACCATACAGTACATATTCATTTAATTGTAATGCAAGAAATAAAGCCAATCTTTTAACCATTTCACTGCTTTAAACCTATATACTCGTAAAAAATTATGTGTGCCACATACGCTCCGAACGTGTCTTGTTTTAAAATAGTTCCCTGCTCAACACGGCTATTTCCGCTAGGTATATGTACTTGTACGAGCGTGTTCCATCCTGTAGAATTGACTTCGCAATATATTTACCATAATCAGGCGTCTACACGTCTACTACGTTGTTTGTAAGATGGTATTATAAGCAAATATTTGGGTACTATACAACTTATACACGATCTTTTAATTAGGTTAATGAATATCCTGCTTTGTTTTCAGTACAATTACTTTATTCAGCAATCGTACAAAAAAACTTTTTTCTTGCATGATGCAATGTAAACTAATTAATGTTTCCTTTTCAGCTACAGCTTCATAGGTGGAAAGCATGTATATCCCATGCCGACCAGTGAAATACCACCACCTTTACCATGGGCTCCTTAATATTGGCGCTCCAATCCCACTGTTACTCGAAAAACAGATAGAATTATGTGGTGTTTTAAATCAGCTAACTGGAGCGAACTGCGAGATTTTTTCAACCTTCCCCTGGTGTGAGTATTGCTTTAAACGGTCCTCCTCTTCAAACATTGCTCTTTCAATAACTGAAATTATCTTGATGGGTATGGAGTTATATATTCCCAAAAAACATAATCGTTTAGATCATGCACGTTCCCAACCCTGGTTTAATAGGGCTTGCACTGATGCATTATCGCAAAAGCATACTCTATACCAAATGGAAATCAAATAAGTCTATCGAAAATCATACCAACTACATTGCGGCACGGAATAATTGCAAAAGCATCATCACCAAGGCCAAAAAGATGTTTGAAGAACGTAAATGCAAAGAATTAGTCTCATGTCCTTTGGGTGCACGTAAATTTTGGTCATTAGCCAAAGGCATCACTAAAAACTTTAGTACATCTCCCTTTCCTCCCATAACGTCTCGCGACGGAGCTGTACTAGCTGATCCTGCTGAAAAAACCCACATTCCTTGTCGATTACTTTGCAGCAAATTCATGTCTCAATGACTGGTAAAACTGTGCCGTGCTCAAATCTACCCCATACGCTATTAAACCAATCCACTTTCGTTACAAGCTCCTAGAATCAATTATCAATAAACTTGACTCAAGCAAGGCGACTGGCCCTTACGGTATTCCAGCTATCGTCCTTAAAAAATGCTACCCAGAGCTAGTACCTGTATTGTCCTAACTCTTTTTGATCTCCATGTCATCTGGAGATCATTAGCTAAAACCATCATTAAAAACTTTCATCATCCTTTCCTCCCTTGACGTCTTGCGACGGAGCTGTAGTAGCTGATCCTGCTGACAAAGCCAACCTCTTTGTCCATTACTTTGTATTAAATTCATGTTTCAATGATTCTGGTAAAATTGTGGCATCGTCCAAATCTACCCCATACCTATGGAACCAATCCACTGTTGATACATGCTCATAGAATCAATTATCAATAAACTTGACTCAAACAAGGCGACTGGCCCTCTCAGTATTCCAGCTATCGTCCTTAAAAATGCTACCTCGAGCTACTACCTGTATTGTCCAAACCCTTTTCGATCTCCATGTCATCTGGAGTTTCCCTCATCGTGGAAGTTGGCAAATGTCCAACCTATTCCTAAAAAGGGCGACAAAACCGATCTCTCAAACTATCGACCAATAGCTATCACTTCTATTCTGTCGAAAATCGTGGAGAAAGTTATCAACGACCAACTACCTTCGTTCCTCGAGTCCAATAAACTCCTAAACGACCACCAGTGTGGGTTCAGACAGTCATTCAACGGGTGATCTTCTTTCATATGTCACCCAACTTTGGAATAACGCATTAAAGGCCCGGTAAAACAGTCGTAGTAACTTTAGATATCTCAAAGGCTTTTGACCAGGTTTGGCACAAGTGCCTACTTACCAAGCTCACTCCGTCCGGCTTTTCCGATACGCTCATCAATTGGATATCCCGCTTTTTTGACAAAAGGCGTATACGCGTTGTCGTCGATAGCTTCTTTACGAAAGAAACTACTATTAGCGCGGGAGTACCGCAAGAATCAGTGATAGCTCACACACCTTTCCTGCTATACAGAAATGACCTCATTTTCTTAACAACTAATCCGATCCATTGCTTTGCAGACGACAGCACTCTACATTGTAGTCCTTCTCAGTTTTCCTACAACAATAAGTCTAGTCAGAACGTTAAGATGAAAATGGCAGCCTCAATCAACAGTGACTTAGAACGTGTCCTTGAATGGGAAAGGAATAATCTACTCACGTTCAACGCCGACAAAACGCAGTGTTGCCTTGTATCCGTCAAGAAAGACCGATCATTTCCGGCTGTAAATATGAATTTCAAACTCTATTTCTATCTTAAGGAAGTCCGTATCATCGAACCTTTCAAGGGTTGGCCACCTTTTGTCAGACAGCAAAACAGCTGCCCGTAAGCACATCGCAACAACTCCTTTTACTGCATAAGGCTCAAATTCGAACTCATCTGGAATACAATTCCCACCTCTGGGTCAGTACTCCCTAATACGCCTTTGATATGGTAAACCGCATCCAAAACAGAGTTATAAGGCTTATATATAGTTTTGGTTCTTTTCTTGTTTTATCGCTATTATCATGGCAAGTGTGCCTCCGAAATACACTCCTTAATTCCATTCCAATTGTGGAATGCACTACCCAGTTCCTGTTTTCCCCCAAACTTTGACTTTAAGTCAATTTAAGGTAGCCATTCATAAACATTTCACGGCAGCCTAACAATATCCCTAAACCCTCCCAGTGTTCCTGAGTGCTTTAGCATATTAGGTAAATCTTAGCCTGTTCGGGAATACTATAAGTAAAAAAAAATTTTTGAATAAAAATTATTGTAATAAAATTTCTTTGTATTTTTATAATGTATTCTTCCACTCACTCGCTTTACGAATATTTTAATAATACAGAAATCGTCATTAGCTATGATTCATACATCTTAGAAAAATAATTGTTAACTGCTCTATACGAACAATCTCGCTGTACCTAAATTCGGCAACCACTGAAATACGAGCACAAAAAATGTTACACAGCGGAAAGTGTAAAGATTTGTTCAAACGCGAGCTTCTGAAAAAATGCCTGCATGGTGGCACTAAAAACTCATGTGAATCTCTAAATAGTGTAATATAGAACAGAATCTCGAAATCTCAGTAATGAGAAATACCCACGAGTTAGGGGTGTATGAAGTCATAGCCAGTTTTAATAATGGAAACATAGTTAAATGTAGGTTAATAGAAAAGTTAGGGATCACACCTGGTTCAAACTACATAAAAACTATGAGAAGTATTGATGAAAGAAGAATTGCTGAAGCTGAGAAAGCCATTGAAGAAATTAAAAAAAAAGTATCGCCAGAAGCAACAGTTAGCCAAAACAAGACTGGAGGTCAAAGAAGATCCAGATCAGCCATCCTATGGTGCAGGCATGTTCTAAGGTAATTGTTTTTAACTACATGTATGTTTTAAAATCTATAAACAATATTCAAGTGTGATTCCTCAAAAACTATATTTTTTTCCACTTAGGAACACAGCACTCAAAAACTATAAGAGGTATGTACATGATTTTTTTTTTGCTTTACATTATAAGCGAAAGGTTTTTTTAATTGTTAGTTTTTTATATAAATTATAAGATCATTCTTAATTTTATTAAATTTTACCTCGAGTAGGATTTGAACCTACGACCTGTACTTTGCTAGAGTACCGCGCTAACCAACTGCGCCACCAAGGTTCAAGCACCAATCGATGTAAATTTTGTCTTTATGTATGTAAAGACATAAAGACAAAATTTGCATCGATTGGGGCTTGAACCTTGTGGCCAGTTTATACTCTAGCAAATACAGGTCCTAGGTTCAAATCCTACTCGAGGTAAACTTTTATTTATGTATTTAATAAAATTATTAATAATTTTTAATTACATATTTACCTTTGAACTTATTTGTTCATAACAAAAAACTTATAATAATATAAGATCATTCAACCAAAAATTTTGGACGTTAAAAAAAACATGGGCAGTATACAGCCTTCCCAGTTCCCTTAATATTTTCAGCTAGCTAAAATGATACCTATCTGTCAAAATTGATATTTTTTTCAAAATGTGTCAAAAATTTCATTATTTGGGGGAATTAAAAAACATAAAAAAAGTTGTTGCTAACGCAATTTTATGTTCATGTTCAAAGACTGGGCTATCTACGATGAATTTGGTTTTTTTCACTATTTTCGGCAAATAAATATAAATAAATTAACGTATTAGTGAAATACTTACTTTCTAACTCTAATTTTTTAAGCCTTTTGCATTCGTTATTTCGTTTTTCGGAAACATCAAAATTAAGATTTGAAAATTTTAACGTAAATGATGCGAAGTTGAAATAAGTTTTCCACTTTTACAAATACGCACCATTATTATAGTGTTTTAAACAGTAAACATATCTAAAAATTCAATAACATTACGAAGAAACATACAGATGTCACGAGAATACTAAATTATTTTATACGGAGCTAAAGTGATACTTGTTTTGACGAATCTCTGTTTGCCAGCCGATCGTACGCGTTTTACCGTTTTTGATGGTCCAGGTTGATTATCCATCATAAAAACTAAATGTTAAAAAAGTTACGATAACGCCGTCGTGCGGTCACTGTGACCGGTAACGAAATTCAAATTCACGTAGCTCCATTATAAACGGACTTACCGCCTTCTACGTCTAGAAGCACACTGAGAAGAATTTGGATTGAAAGTACTGTTTCTCTAAAGTCTCTATGGTAAGAGATGGGGAAAATACTAAACAATGAAAATCGGAAGCGGTCACTGTCACCGCACGACGGTGGTTAAGGGTTAACATTTTTTTCTGAAGAATTTTACCAAATTAAAAAAAAAATTGCCAATTTGAATATGTTTCTAAAACTATTGTAGGTACCCAATTTGGATAATTTTTTGTTATTTCTGCGTAAAAGTCCTTAGATTTATTATAATCGCGTATTTACATATTTGTAACTATAATAAAGCATTAAGAATCTAGTAGCCCTTTTTTAATACTCAAATATATCTTCGACGTTCAAGAAAATACGCGTTTATACTGAGTTTATAGGTTTCATGGCCAACTATATCATCAAAATGTTAAATTAACGAAACATTCATTTTTGAGGTTAATAAGAAGTACCACACAATATATATTTTTTGAAAGCTGAGAGGAAGCTCTGTTATACCAGGATATCAACAACGATTGACCGAAAAAAACCGATTTTTACAGAATTTTTATCAAAAGTTTGTTCCAAGTTTCTGATGAAGTTAGGCACCAATATTTATTTCAACTTCGATTGACATTGCATAAACGTACATAGATTTTTATTTTTTCAATTATTCCTTTATCTACATTTGTATTACAATAAAATAGTTTTTTTCTCATTAGTAAATTAACCAGGACTTTCAAGGTAAGTCAATTCATGTATTTTATGCCTTTTTCGTAAATAATTTTTTTTAGGTTATAATGCCTTTTACTGTCGAACAACAAGAAAGGTTTATTTTGGAACCGTATTTCCGAAACGACCATATGTAGATGGAAACTGGGAGTATTCAGTACAATTATGTACTGAAGAATATCGAAATCACTTTTAGAACATCGAATTAGATGATGATATTTTATGTCGACACATTCGAAGAATTGTTAGTCATTTTCCTGAGCATGGTAGTGTTTGCAAGGGAAAGTCTACGGGTCGCAAAACTGTACTTACAGAGGAAGTAGTGGAAAATGTACGTACACATCTGGAAAGAAGTCCGACAATTGGCCCAATAAACAGGTAATTTTGCATTATACAAAACATGATTGACTTGTATGTTTAATCAGTAAAATAAAAAAGATCTTAAAAACCAAAACATTAAATAGGTAAAGTTTGATTAACAACATTGTGAATATTTCAATATAAGCAATTGTTACACGTCTTTCTTATGGTACATGCCATAAAACAATCAAACGTCAATTACATTTTCATCCTTACAAAATAACGGTTGTGCAAGATTGTCAAAAGCATTTAGAATATTGCCAATGGTTCAATAACAACTTGAGAGATGACCAAATACTGATAATAATAAACATATACATACTGTATTATGTACCTAAACATAATTAAATAAAGCTACATTAAAAAAAATTAAGTGTTAATTCAAAATAAACGTAAATTACAATTTTTCAAGTTTTTGTACGGCTACATATTAGGCAATTCGGCATTTACGAAAGTTTTTGTCATTTATGGTAGTATTTTATTTTAATATTTGTATTTACGCCACTGGACATAGCACAATTTTCATTTTAAGGATGCGGAACAGTAGTACTGTTCTAGGAGCGGCACGGTCAAACAATAATGATCGGACTGTATAATAAAAATATATACAGGGTGTTCCATTTAAAAAAACATAACTTTGGTTTATTGTGAAAAAACTGACTTTTTGTGGGGACAACTATGCACGCCAATAAATTCTACGGAAAATTCTGTATGAAACCCACTTTTCGCCATTTTGATAAATTGCAAGGTAAAGCAGTTACGAGGGGTGCTTAAAATGTGCAAATTTTCAATTTCGCACTGTATCTCAAATACTAATAGGACTATGGCAATCCTGTTTGTGGCATCTTTCGTTTCACGAAAAAGTAGAACAGGGTCGCGAAACCGCATGTTTCTATCTTTGCTCGCAAACGAGATACCCTACAATTTCAACCAAAATGGGACAGTGTACTTAAAATTTCGATTTTTTTTTTAAAATCAAGTCATTTTAAAAGTTTTTTTGCAGTACTCAACCAATAATATTTTAAACTGCTATAGTGAATAATCCTTTAACTAAGGTTGCAAAAACAAAAAAAAATTGAAACAGACAGAATCTTTCAATTTGGGGTGGCGCAAAGGACTTAAAAATCGTTACATTATGGTATTTTATAAGCGCGGCAACTCTAGCCAGGCGCGTGGTCTTGCGTGTGGCAGTCATTTTTGCTTTTGTGTTCAGTTCACTACTCCCCCCTCCCGCCGATCAAGCTCTTCAACGCACTTCCCACAATGCATTGCGTGTACGCTCGCCCCACCATTTTGTGACCTCTCCACCACGGTGTCAGTTTGTGTCAGACGTACACTCGTAGATTGGCTGAGTTTCTGTGATTTTTATCGTAGTTACCTAGATTGCATTGCGTGATGGCCGTTTTTAATAAGTTAACTCGAAGTGAGTTTGAATGTCCGCTATTCGGTCCCCCGAAAGACTTCCTACGTATAAGGACGTTCTTCGGTGCTGTTTTCGTGAACACTATAACATCGCCTTATAGAGTAATAATTAGTTTTTCCCAAGTTGCGAATATTGTAGCACCTAAAGTGAAAGCTTTGTATGATACAGCCTCTATATTAACTGTGACAACCTACAGAATCGTCCAACCAATAAGTTCTTACCATGACAGTTACCGTAAGTTGATAAAATCGTTTAAACGTGATAAAGAAAAAAAAAACCTTTAAGAAGAAAGTTGCAGAATTTCAGAGAAAAGCACTGTTGCTGTTTTGTGCAAAATTACACACTCCTGCAGCTATCAAAAGGTTTCTGATGTATGTGAATGTTGCATATCAATTTTGTGTGAGTGAAAAAAAAAGCAAAAGCAACACTAAAATTCATGTATTTTCAAAGAAATCTTGGAAAAGGTAAAATTGGAGGTGTTGATGTTAAAGAAACAAAAAAAAATAACCAAAAGACATGAAACAAAATTAACTGAACATAAGAAATTCCAGCTGTCATGCTCAAAGAGTGTTGAAATGGAGTTTAGTTTGTCCGAAGAAGTTAGTGAAATGGATGAATACTATGAAGAATCGGAGCCGGAGGCTGGAGCTAGGCCACCTTGACAGATGCGCATGAAACTGAAAAATACTGCATTGACCTGTAATCGCTTCGGAATTTCGGAGAGATCAGCGGCTGCTGTAGCCTTAATCGTGCTGAAAAATATTGGTATAGTAACTACCCATGTTGTTGACTAAAGCAAAATTAGAAGGAAAAAAAAAGCTAAACGCAGAGAACTTCAAAACCAGACCATAGAAGAACGCAATCCCCTCCAAGGACTTTACTTCGATGGAAGAAAGGATAACACCCTTGTCATCGAGAATGTCAACCAAAAATATTTCAGAAGAACCAAACAAGAAGAACATTATTCTATAATACAAGAACCTGGATCTGTTATGTTGGCCACGTTACACCTTCAAGTGGATTTGCTCAAAACGTCGCTGATAGCATTATCTCTCGGAGGTTTTTCCTTGGACGAACTTGACGTAATGGTAGGTGACGGTACCAGGTTGGAGAACTGGTGTTATACGTTCTATTGAAGAACAAGTTAAAATACCGCTACAGTGGGGAGTTTGCCTTTTGCACTTCAACGGGTTACCGTTCCGGCATTTGTTCAAACTTTAGACGGCGAAACGACTAGGCCCAAGTCATTTTGTGACCCAATTGGCATCAAGCTTAGTAAGTGTGAAAAGCTTCCACTAGTGGATTTTGGAAGTGTTGATTGTGAAGTATCAGACATTGATCGCAATATTTTAAGCAAAGATCAACAGTACCTGCTAGACATACGTTCTGCTATAAAGTCAGGCAACTGCTCTATGGACTTATCTATTCTTTCTGTATGGTTCAAAATAAGGAAAATCTTGTACATAACAGATGGTCCTGGACACGTTTAAGAAGTTATCAAATCCACAAGATTTCTACCAGAGAATTTGGTACGATTTGGATCGCAAGAAACGCATTTTTTGCCCATCTAGAAAACTTGCTCCTTAGGATGATAGTGGATGAAAGGAAGCAAATCAGACAGTTAGGCTTCAGAAGAATTATAAAAGCAAGAATGTTAGCCTCCAAAACAGAATCAATAAGGTGTTTTCGACCTCCTAAAATTAACTTTTAGGCAACCGACTATACTGAAATCATTGTTGGAACACCACTGCACTTACACCACCACCATTGTTATGAACAGTATCTGATGATGAAGTTTGGGCTAAAATTACTGCCGGCGAAACTGCAAATATTTAATATTGATATTGTTAGAACTTTCTAACTTTTTGGTACAGGCTTGTGCTAATGAAATGATGTCTGGATGTCTCGGAGAGGGGCGGGGGGTTATTAGGGTCAGTTTTGGTTTTTATTAAATATTTGTAGAACACCTGAATATTTCAGAGGTATAAAAATACCCCATATATTTTTTAGTATTTCGCAAGAAAGTCCTGTAATGCACTAGCATTCACCTAGTTAGTAAATATGTTACTACAATAAAAAGTAAACATTAATTTGTTCTTTTATTTATATCCTTTATATAGTTATTCTATTACTATTAATTGTAGTGGAAAGTAAAAAAAAAGTAATAGGCTATTAATACACAACTCAGCATGCTAGACTACACCTTCCTTTAAGGTGCTACAGTATGCACCTTAAATGCAATAATTTACCGATTTTTGAATCTTTGGCACTACCCAAAAAGATTTGGACGGTTTTAATTTTTATTTTTGTGTTTTTCGACCCATTTAATAAAGGATTTTCACTATAGTAGTTTAAAATATTATTGGCTGAGTACTGCAAAAAAATTTGATTTTCAAAAAAAATCGAAATTTTAAGTACAGTGCGCTAGTTGGGGGTTCAATACAATTTTTTTTTTAAATTACATTTTACTTACCGACCCCAGGGGCAAGTTTTCGGCGGTATAGTGTTCAAAAAAAAAACTTTTTTTTCGACCCACCCTAATGCACAATATAGTCCGCCTTGAAATACACCATTTACTAAAAATTAAGCAGGTATCCACATTGCCTTCTCTCTCATAGTGTTTTCTAATTCATGAATATTCCTAAAAGAAAAGCATAGACTTTTATTTTAAGCACCCAAAAAAAAAATGAAGCGGAGTCATATCTGGAGACTTCGTTGACCATAAATAATAGGCAAAACGTCCTATATCCATCCTCCATTAAACTTGTGAACTAAGGAATTTCTATTTATACTGTTGAATGAATTGGGACAACGCCCAAATGGATCCATAAGTCTTGCCTGATATTTAGGGGAAGTTCATCCAAAAATTCATTCAATTGATATTTAAAAATTCCAAATATTGTTCAGACAAAAAAAAAGACCAAAAGATGATTTTCACCATTCCACACAAAACATTTGTCTTACACGAATACTGGCCACGATACTCGATGACAAAATTGGGGTTTTCAGAGGACCACCATCCAAATTTTTGTGAACTTATAGTGACATTTGTCGAAAGGATCTGTTTGGGAAAATTGAAGTTCTTCTCTGTCTATCCTCGAAACCAAGCTGAGAAATATAATCTTAGGTCAAAGTCACATTCCATAACTGTAGAGCTTCATTTTGGTTTAAAAGGTCGAAAATTGTTATTTCTCAAAATTTAACAAATACTACTACTATCGTAATAAAATACTTATCTTTTTTGGGATTTTTTAATAGTGTACTTTAAATTATACAATCTAAACGTTTCGATAAAACTTACAGTTATCTTCGTCAGTAGTAATGTTTGCTAAAAATTGTTCAAGATGTAGTAAACAATTTTGTCAAATTTGAAAAATTAAAACATAAACATAAATTTTCAAATTTGACAAAATTGTTTACTACATCTTTAACAATTTTAGCAAACATTACTACTGACGAAGATAACTGAATTACGAAACGTTTAGATTGTATAATTTAAAGTACACCATTAAAAAATCCCAAAAAAGATAAGTATTTTATTATGAGTGTTAATGGTGAAAGTTTACATTTTCATACTACTACTATCGGTTTCAAAAAACAAGATAGGTAAGTTTCAAAGCTTATAACTTTTTTATTGTAAGTCCAATTGATGTGAAACTTGGCAGAGATCTTCCCTGTAGATATATAATAAGAATAACTCAGAATACATTTTTTAGACGCTGAACTTTGTAAATTATAAATTAAATTATCATAAAAAATGTAGTTTTGCGGCCCGTGTGTTACATAGATCGGTTTCAGTGCTCGTAGCTTCTTTATTTTTATTTTAAAATGTGCGAAATTTTAACCAGTGACATATCAAAGTAATATAAATGTAACTGCAATTTCAAATTGACGTGTTCTCGATACGTGCAAACCTCGCTCTAAATGCAAATATTTGTGTTTTAAGTGGACCGACATGTATGTTTTAATTGTTCTTTAACGTTCCGTATTAAATCAGAGTTGGTTGAAAAGCGATTGCTGCAGTTTGATTTATGCAGCAATTAATATTGTGTAATTATAACGTGTAACAACCTTTTTTTTTTTGGTTGTATTAAATAATACATTAATTTAAGATCGTTCATTTATTTGGCGTAATATTAGAAAAGTTTTTAATTATTAAAATGTAGAATTGAGAAAGGCAATTTAATTTGCATTTCCTAGAACATATCTTTTTAGGTGTAATATTTCATAGAGTTATATTTCCTTTCTTAAAAAAATTGGATTCTGATCATTGTATCCGCGCAACGCGTGACAACTTCTTGGGGGAAACACTTAGAGGAGCTATTCTGAAAGCCGCTATATTTTTCACTTGCTGCTGAATGTTACAGCAGAAGGCATTGTTATAATGGTTATTACCTAATTTTTTATATTTAGTGCCATCAGATTTTGATGGTAAGTTATTTTCTAATTCATTATATTTAAAACTAAAGCATTTGCTCTTTCCAGGCACTTACTTGTATATGGCACTTATATTTCACTATTTTTTTGTGGCTTTAATGGCACTATTTTACTACTTTTGCCCTATTTTGCTATTTTTTTAATTTTAATGGAACTATTATTTGGATTACATTCTACAACGCAAGTTTTACATACTTAAACTTCAAAGAAATGCATTAAATTTATGGACACAATATATTAAGAATAAATTATCAAGATAATGACCTCACCAAGTTCACCATTCTGTTTCATGTGTTACAAGCGGTAATAAAATAGAACTGTTCCAAGGTAATTATTTAATGATATTTTTTTGTGTAACTAACGAATAGATTTAAGACCTCTTTGACATAACCCTTTCAATTGGATATTAAATAAACGTAAGTGTACCTTGTAATTTTATTTTAATTTTGATGAATGTTTAATTATTTACGAACTCGGTTTCGTTGTTTTTCCGAATATTAATAACTAAAGACAACGTGGCGCTCGAGGTATCATTTTATTGTTTACATTGCGTTTTTTATTAATGTAGTGAAGAGAAAATTATTAAGCAGATGGGAAGCAAGCAGCATTTCAGGTATATGAGCAAATCAGTATATTAGAACCTGCCCTTTTCTTAATCTACCGATTGGAGTCGAGACGGCAAACTTAGTGGTGAAAGGTTAGTATCTCCATTGAGTTATACGATTTGTGTTTAGGGAGAACTTTACCTAATTTCATTATTTATGAATTATCTCGTTCAGATTACATCATCACAGTTAGAGATATTACAATTGGCGTTTAATCATTATACAAATTACATCACCGTAAGAGTTTTTATTAAATTTGAACTTTAGTATAACATTTAAATTTTCTAAAACCTATCACCACATTATTTATTGTTATAATAAGTTGGCTTTATTTTTATTGTTGTTACAATTTGACGCCATTTAATGTTATAAACGAAGTCAGTTAGTATTCTGTAAAGAGAACATAAATGATATTTTCCGTATTAATGCGAGGAAAAGTAAAATAATAAAAAGTGCAATTGTTATCGAGTTGACGGAAATAAAAAGGATTGCACCATAATTTAAAATACCTATTAAAAGTGACGTAATAAGTGAAGATAACGCGTTTTATATGCATCAGAGCCGTAATCAATTGTGTTTAAATAGTGAACAATAAACATAAGACAGTAATCGATCCAAATTGGTAAATCTAAGTATAAAGGACAATAACTCGAATTCATTGATCTATAAAAAGGGAGCATTCGCGGTTTGTAAATAGCTTGCATTTTGTTGCGCAACCTATTTGTAGTTCAACTGAACAATTAAGTAAAAACGACAGTGTAAATATATCAAGCAGTTATTTAGAAAACAAGTCATTAAATTGTGGAAAAAGGTTAGGAACGTCCTCTATAACAAAAGAGATAAGGAGAACAAAGGAGCGGTTCCAAGTTGGCGGAGGAGCAGTCAAAGGAACACAAGCATTACATCATCAGTTTATCAACGAAATGATAACAAGTAAGAACCTTTCGATAGTATAAATAAACGAAAGAAAATTGGTGTTTTTATTTATTTTTAAATTTATGTTTAAATACAAATGCTGAACGAAAATATATTTCGTTGATCATTTTTAGGGGGATTGTTCTTGCATGTTAATATTAAGAAAAATACTAACATAGAATTACAATCATTTTTATATAATGCTGTAAACAAAACAATCCGCATTTAAAATTTGGCTTAATTAAATATTATCACTTTTGATACATTTTTATGATTGACTTGCAAATCTTAAAAGGTTATACAAACACTGCGTATGTAAATACTGAAGAAAGAAAGTCCAACTAATTGCAAAGTACAGATAATTAATAACCTCAGATTGAGTATAATTTCGATGAATGATAACGATAATCATTTAACCCAATGTTAAGCTAGCTGGAGCATCCCGATGAAAGGAAAAAGGAATTTGTTGAGTAATTGTTAAAGTTCATTTACACAAACAGAAATGTGGTAACAATAAAAGTAAAGTTTAGTTAATGAATGTTGTCATAAATTAAAATCACTTGGTTGACGTTGAACCATTTCACATTTTCATAAAAACAGTATAAAATTTTTACTCAATGATTTTGGAAATTGTAAAGGATTGAAAAGAACTCAAATATTATTCTTTGTAATCAGGTGTATGCAAGCAAGGTAATACGCCCATTACAAAACAATCCCCAGCGTGCGAACCATTACAAAGTAGCCCCAAACAGAAGAATGAACAAAGAGAACTATTACAAAACTCAATTGAAATTTAATAATAAAAAAATTTCCTATATGATGTAGACACTGTATTTTATGAGTCGCCTCTCTTACCTGGTCTAAATATTTTCCTAAAAGAAATGGTAACGTACCTTCCAAGATAATATTTCCCTGTTGAATAGGCTTCTTTTAATAAGTCACCCACAAGAGGACGTTCACTGATTGTTTTCCTGCATTTCTCAGTAGATTGTTCCATATGTGATATGGAAGTTTTAAATTCTAAAACAGCTTAGTGTTAAGTGTTAAGATTTAAAACACATTCCAATACCTGGACATCCATTATTTTTCCATGTATTCCAATTCTCTTCCCGTTGTAAAATATTCTTAATAATAACAGCAAATTTTTCACCATCAGGAGGTGTTTCTCGCAACAATGAATAAACCTTTTCCGTTACAGATTGAACCCACTCCTTTTGATCACTCTTTAATTCGCAGCTTTCCCTACAAATAATTATATTATCAAAATGTGTAAAATTACAATAAACTTACGATTTAAACTTAACATTTGAAGTTAAGTATTGAAATAGGATTAAAAATTGAAGAAGAACATAACGCCTAAAATTAACATCATAAATTTGTAGATCAAGTAATTTTTGATTCGTGAGGTATTTGGAAAAGTAGGGAGTATCCTCAACACCGTCATCATCCGGTTCTTTACCAACATAATCCAATTTTAACCCTTGAAATGTGCTTAAAATACTAGTAGCATGCTGTAATTATAATTATTAAATACTGAAATTATGATTAGTTAGACATACAGAGCAAAACAACTTCCACTGAACTTTAGTGTAGCATTGATTTGGATTACGAAAAAAGTCTTGTAATGACCAAAATTTGCAATACAGACTATAGTCAATAACAATATTTTTTTTCGAACCCACCACTTCAATTTCTGTTACAGATTCTTCTGATGCATCAGCACCATACTCAGTTACATTTTCTAAATTAAACTCACTAACAATGTTTAAACCAGAACGTTCTGAAAATGGGAAAAATTTTGCTAGAAATAATAAAATTCGTCCACAAAACACTGTGGCACTAGAACGTGACAGTCTTCTTAATAAATCATTGCACATACGCAATAAATTATTTTTACATGAAGTAAAAAATAATTCTTCTTTCCAAACATTTACTTCTTCTTCAACGAAAGTAAACATATCCTCACAAACTTCTAAAGTGAGTGTGTCAAAAATGTCAGCAAGAAGCATAACTGGTATTGTTGCTGTTGCCATTTCCTTTCTGCATACTTCAATTGATAATTTCACAAAATCTTTTAATATATCAATGTCACACTCTCGTTCTAAAAGTTCAAGACCAAAATCTCTAAACGCTTGATCTAATGCAGCTCTAATATCGACTGGAATTTTTGTTAGAGATTTGTTTTTTTGTTCTAATGGTTCTATGCTATTTATGGTGAGTGCATCTTCTAATACAGTCTACAAAATTTGTAAGTAGATAATTGCAAATTAAGTTAAATAGATCTTTTACCTTATATTCTGTTTTAATAGTTTGATAATTTACGGCCATTTTAATTTATTTAAGATAGTTTCACATTACTAACTGTTTTAAGGAATTATGGTTTGCATTTGTGTAATATATAACCTCAATAAATTACAGATTCAAGTTGGGATGTGGTTGTAATACCTTTCAAATAAATGTGGCTACGATATCGGCTTCATTTCTACTATGTTACACCGGGTATATACAAGGTCTAAGGCCCGGTTGCATATTTACAGATGCTAGCGTGCGTTGACACCAGGGCATTGAAATCTGTAAGGTGTTGAAAAAACAGAACATTTAAATATTATCTAATTTGGACACTAGAGTATTGAAACCAGTGAGATTTTGTAGTGGGTATACATTTACAGATACTAACGGATGTTAACACCTATTTTAAATAACTAGATAGGTACCTGTGCGTAAAAATATTTAAGTGATTTAGGTATTAATAAACAATAAAACGTTTTTTTTATTTATTAAGGCAAATGAACAAAATAAAAATAAAATAATATTAGGCCAATGACTAGATCCATGCCCTTTAGCGTTTGGTTGGTTCTGTGTGATGTTTCTCATCAAGTTTCTAGTACTTTTTTTTTCCTTTTGCTATCTCTGTTTTGGACGGTCGCCCAGATGAAATCCTATGAGATCCGCAAGACAATCCTTCACGATGTTTTCCTCTGCTGGCGTGCAAAAATAAAAAAATCTGTTTATTAACTGACGTGCAAAAATAAAAAAAATCTGATGGATTTTCAATTTGGTTCAGCTTATTGTTAAGTAGTCCCAGCATTTTCTTCATACGACTGCCTTGATTGGAAGTATTTATGTGCCTTATGTTTTCTATGTCGTTTTCAAATTTATTCAGTTCTTCTTCACAACCTTTTGGAAAATGTTTAACAGAAAAATTTATTTTTGTATCGAAGAAACTTTCGTTGGATGTGATTGGTTGTTTAGACGTATTTATATTATTATCTGTGTTAGTTAAATCGGTCATGGTTTTAAAAATGGACATGTCAATGTCTGACCCTTCTGCCAGTTTCGCCAGTGAAATCCTATCAGCAAAAGTTGGTTTAGGGCAATTTTTTAAATAGATGTGTTCCTTCATTTCAACTGCACACAGCTGCTTACAGAATGCGCCTCCTTGTCCATGTGGACAGCCACACAATGAAATATCAGTATGAACTACGTATACATAAAGATTATCACTTATCTTTCATACTTGTAATTCCGTTGCTTTTAAACAAAATTTATTGTGCAACAATTCGGGTTTTATGACACGGCTGAGATCATATTTTCGTGTACGCCTTACATAATACTGTTCTAGCTGATTGGACACAAAGTCAATGGTAGATACTAAATTAAATGCTTTGCATCGTTGTAATACATTATCTTTGAATACTCTGATTGATACTTCTACCATATTATTAGCATTATGTCTTCGCGTTAATTAAGATGACCTGTAGCATAAGCACCATTCAGGCGTCCGTTCCCAAAGTCCAACGATATGCTTCTTAAGCGAAGGATATTTCCACAGTAGATCGTTGTTTAGAAAATCGTTTAGCAATTCGTCGGTGTTGGTGACATCCTTTTCAAAAACAATTTCGCGGAACATCAACATAAGAGGTTTACGGTCGGATTTTTCAATATTGTGTTTTGAGTCCCATAGCCATCTCCACATGGCTTGCCATGCATGAAAGGAGCATAACAATAATTTCGATTGAGGAAAAGCTGCCGCTAACGCGTTCCGTTCAGCTGCGCTATCATCACTCGTTATAACTGAAGGAAATTTTCCATTAAATCCTGTTTCTCCAATAGTCTGTTTTAAGTCTCAAAGACTTCCTTATAACATTCCTCATTTTGAGATTGATGAATGACACAACCAAGAGGTATAGCGCCTGTTTTGGATGCTCCAAAAATAAATGTTGTGCAGGATCCTGCTTGATCGCAAGAACCTGCGGAGTCGACAAAAATTATTTCAGAACTGAATATTTTTTGATGTGCTCTTTCCATAAGGGGTGTTAAGCTGCATACAATAAATGGTTCTTCTTTTATAGTCACTGTCACATTATTTTCAGCATAATATGCTTTTTTGTTTTTAATTATCTTGATCATGCTTTCCTTTGTGAAGTCACCAAAATGATTGGATCTGAAAAAAGTATTATTGTTTAAAAACCAATCACCCATTATTGTACTAATGAATACTACTCACCTCCACATATCGTAAAAATAATAGAGACTTCGATTTAACGGATTATATGCCTATTTGCCAACATTTTTGTTACATCTTTTTCCTCTGATGCAGATGCGATTAAGCACGTATCATGATAAATTTTAGCTGCTGCAGAAGTAAAACTTTGGTCTCTTCGCTTCGGCAACGTGCACTGCGTGATTATGATGTGCCTCAATCTATAATAAAAACTTTTTTAAAGCATCTTTTTACGTAGATTTGTTTTGAAAGCTGAAACATTATTTTCTACTTTTTAGTGCATATAATAAAAGCTTGTTATTTAACAAAAATTTATTTCTAGTTTTGTCTACCGCCTAAAATCGGAAACTAAAAATCATATTTTTACCTTTATGGTTGCGTTAAACCCATCCTTTATCCAAAAGTCTCTCTTCCTGGTATCAACTGTGTTTTTTTCTAACTCGAATCATCAAGCTTGCAGAACAATTAAAATTTCTATTGCGTAAACGGATGCTATCAAGAGAGTTGTTCCTTTTACAATTGTGACACACAAAATCTTTGCGGAAGGCGATTTTGGTTACTTTTAGATGTACGATTAACAATCCAATCTGTTTTGGTCTCCGTTGAATACTTCTCTAGCCAATCGTTAAATGCCGATTCACAGTCGCCGGAAAATTTTTTTAATTCAACATTATATTAGCTATCATTTACAAACAGAAATGAGACTATTTTATACAAAGGGTCAATCCGTTGTAAAGATAAGCAAACATTATTATCATGCTTCTCCATTTTAAAAACTTGTACTTAACGAACACCTTACGTAATACACCCATCAAATGAATTTGAACAGCAACAGCGAAAGCATAGATAAACTAACTATGGCGTTATCATGGCGAAAGGAATGCGGACGACAACCGACAACATTCGATGTTGCCAAGTTAAACTATAAAAACATGAAAATTGCTAGGCATGAAGTAATCTTAATTTGGAATTTCTTTTATACTAATTTAAGTAAACTGTACCAATATATCCTCCCAGTCTCTTTTGGCAAACCAGAAACTGGGCAGCTGCTATGCCACATTTAAAATCGGTGTTAACATCCGTTAGCGACTGTAAATGTATACTCACTACGAAAGCTCACTGGTTTCAACCCTCTAGTGTCCAAATTTGCTAGTACTTGTAAATATACTGTTTTTCAAAACCTCACAGACTTCAACACTCTGGTGTCAATGCACACTAGCATCTGTAAATATGCGGCCCGGTCGTATAAACACAATGAACTGTAGTTCAACTCTGAACCATAGATGAACTACTGAATTACTGTTGTATAAACAGTAGTTTATACTGAACTTGGATCAATTTGTAGTTTAACTTGAACAACTAATATTGACCGTTTAGGTCCGGTTGCATAAAGGATATTTGAACTACTGTTCAGTTGAACCGAACTTAAATTGTGAACCGAGTTTATTCAAGTTTCTGTTGTTGAAACGAAATTTGGCCGTCGACCAGTTGAACTACGGATCATCGAGGTTGGTAGAGCTGAGAGTTAGGGTGTTTAGAATTATTACCACCCTTACGATGACATTTGTCATAAATTGATGCAAAATATCTCCAAAGTGAGGACACGATTTCTAAAAAGTAATGAATATAAGTGATGTATGAACAGTTTCAATTATGAATTCTGTATTCATGGTAAAGAGATATAAGTAAATTTTTTTCTTCAAACGTCCAATAATTAGGTCCTAATTTGACTGAGCCGACTACGGAAAAATGCTACTTCTCCGCCGGCGGCAGTTTTACTTTTCCTTTTCCCTCCATGCAGGGAAAAGTGTTGCCATGGAAACGTTAAAATAATAATACACAACAACAAGCAATATTAATTTAAACGTCATTTTTATTTGTCAATCTAATATTAAACGTGCAATTTGTCAATGCTGCATTTTGAAAATTAAAACCATGCAGTACCATAGAAGTCTGTGCAGACGAAGTCAAATTTTCTGTAATGAAATGAGATACTGATGGTTCCATAACATTTATCTTGCTGACACTATACTAAAAATCATCTAAGAATAAAGCGAAGGATTAGATAGGGAGTATTTGACATTCTTGTTGATTGGTTAAAACAGGAGAGCCATTTACAGCACTAAAGAAACAATTTTAGCATAGAAATTTAAAAATAGCAATGTTACCAGTTGTAAAATAAATTAATTCTTATGAAGCAATTATCATAACTTATATGTCATTAAGCATCAAAACTCTAATAAGGTAGTCATTAAAACGAACTAACACGATCAGAATGTACGTTTATCGTTTAATTCTAATATGTTCTGACAACACTGAGTGTACTTCAAACTAATTTCGTTTTTGTGGTTATGTTATTCGTGTTTCACTTTATAATTAATATTTCATTTAAAAATCCTTCACAGCTTTCGATCATTGTCTTGTAGAAACTGTTCTTTTCAGAACACGCCGTTTGTCGTTTGTTGGTGTACAGGTATAATATAAGAACATTAAGTTAATTCATCGTAAATAAACATACATATTAATGTTTCAGAACAAACTTTATTATGGCAGAAGCACAGACTTTCAAAAACCATAAAGGGAAAGCAATTAGGAATGGCCAGAAGCTAATGGTTTATAATGTTTATTTGAAAAATGTAAAACCCCAGTAGTGAAACTAACTGGTATCGGACAAAACACTGTAGAAAGTTTGATGAAAGAAATTGAGGGATTCAGGCATTGCATGTTCACCAAATAAGCCTAGAAAATGCTCAACAAAATATGACAAACTTCAAGAATTTGAAAAACTGCTATTCCACGACATGGTCATGTATTTTATTTTCGAATCCTCATTTTTTAAATCTGGCTGTAAAAATGCTGTTACTGCATCAATCTGATCTATATCCAGTTCAAATTAACAACTTTTGCCAACAAAAACGTAACGTAGTTCCTCTTACTACTGGCGAAAATGTTTCGTCAAAGTCAACACCATATACCTGTGACTAACCTTGTATAACCAGTCGAGCTTTATGACGAACACAATTTCCTTCTCCGTCCATTTTTTTTAACGCAAAACCCACTTACAAGAAATGGCTTTACGATCTTTAGGTAACTCTACCAGTTTACAGGTATTATTTTTTATTAAAGACTCATATTCTTCTTTCATTGCATTTTTCCAGTCTTCCGCATCTTCTCTTAAAAATTCTTCACTAACATTTTTTGGATCTTGACTTTCTATTGCTAAAGCTACACATAAGACATAACCGTTAAATTTTTCAGGCAGATTATGAATTCTATGGGGATACCGTCTTGCTTAATCTCTGTTCATGTTCATCTTCTTTGTTGCCCATTTCTTCCACTAGTATCTCATTAATTGTTTCTGTATGAGATACATCACTTACAACTATTTCTTCATTATTTTCACAATCCACTATGTCTACTACGTTCTCTGTTTCTTCATTTTCTTTATATACCACGGGCGTTAACATGTGTTTTCCGAAGTTTACTTCATTTTCGGGTACACTTTCACAAATTTTATGAAATACGCCTGTTTCATCTTTTTGACATTCCTCTTCATTAAATACGACATCTCTAGATCCAATAATTTTCTTCTAATCTGAGAAAGTACCAACACAAAGTTCGAGAACAAATTTTTATTAAATTAAAACTATTATTTTGAATTATTACAATAAATATATATTTTAATTCATTAAACGGTTCTTTTGTTCATCATGACAATGCAAGCTTGCGCATTCTCAACTGTACTGAAGAAAAAAAAATCTTCATAGTTTTCTTTAAAAACTTGTTACCGTTATTTAAATTTGCCGCCATATGCACATTAGAGCAGTGTAAACATAACTTGAATTCAAGCGCCCTCTACTTTATTATTTGATTTTAAGTATAGATGTTGTAACTTCATTTAATATTTTACTTGCGTTCTCATTTTCATTTCGCAGTGATTCCTCTATATATCCTTCCGCTATACTTTTTGACTTCCAACCCCCGTTCCGCTTTAGCGATTCAATATTACCTCCTCCATCAATTAATAGTGTAGCAGAAGTACGTCTTAAACAATGGTCTGTACATTCCATTGAATTATTTAATTTTAAGACAGTTGCAACCTTTCTAGGAACACTGCTAATACTATGTATTCCCATTACACTTCTGCAGCATTTTCTATTTTGATATTTTAAAAAGAATTTAATTTCTGGCATGTCTTTTGGTCTTAACGCTGCGTATTTTCAATAAATTTCGAGGGAATTTTCTCCAATTATTGTAAACGATCGTACTTTTGTAGTCTTACTGTCCGGAATTTTAATCAAAATAACATTCCCCATGTCCTCTAGGCCTGTAGTTTTCATTTTTGCCATTTAATCACATCTGCAGGCTCCAGTTATTCCAATTAATAAAACAATCTAAGGCAATTACATATTTAAACCACAAAGTTAAAATGACCTAAAACCTATGTATTACCTTTAATCCTAACTACAAACCATCTTGCGCTTCAAATAAAAAAGTTTCAAACAGCTCCTTCGAAAAAATTCTTGATTTTTTTGCCGAGTATCCCTTGTTTGCTTTTTTCAAGAACGCCCGTAACTTTAAATATTTATATCCATTCTATGTTTAATTTTTGGTTGCGATTTGATCACGGAATATCGCGACCACATGGTCGATGATTTCGATTTTTTCGCCATTGTGTTGAAATACGCTAGAAGCACATTTTCTTGAAATGTGTATACGTTCTTTGAATTGCACCACTCTTTAAAATGATTGTACGCCGCACAATATTTCCCGCCCGATTTTGTGGGTCCAAGACAGAATACCGCCTCATTGGCCGCAGCCTGAATTCTGCCGACAAGCACGATTGCATTTCCAAAACTGGCCGGTCATAACTGACAGCAAAACTGAACAATTTATATCTGTCAAAACGTTTTTGTATAACAATTGAAACTACTCTCATTTATTAATCATGACAACTCAAGTAATTATTGTATGCATCAATTAAACCGAGAGCCTCACTATGTTTGGCGGGTAAACTAAGGCGCGCCATGAAAGTCATACTTCTCCGTATAAAATAATATACTGTTTATTTATGTGAATAAATACATAAAAAGATTCTCTCGAATGTGATACGAACCAACGACCTCATGTTGTCCAGACATTCGAGAGAAACTTTTTATGTATTTATATAATAGGTAAATAAAAATTTAATGAATATTGATTTACATTTGACACAATTTGTAAATAACATTTTACCTTTTAATTTGGCTCTCTATAGCAGGCGATACACGGTCTGTGAAATATTCTACAGATTCTTTTGATAAACGAATTCGCTGTAAAAATTTGTTCTCTCCATTTCACGAAATGATTCGGCCTTTCTCTGAATTGCCGTTCAAAGTCATTACGCTCTTCTCTAAATTTACGAAAATAAAATTTCACATCATTTAATTGTATGTCCCCCAAAAGTATTTATTACCTGTCGTACTAAAATCATTAAGTTTGTCGCATAGCATTGTAATATACTTCTACTCATTTATCTAATACAATTAGCTCATCAATATGTGAAATTTATATTAGAACACGAATTCATTATGTGTGTAAAATGAATATTCAAAGTTCATATTCAAACCGGATGCTTTATAATAAATTTGTTATATTTTCGGGTCACTAAATATCTATGTATGTACGTATGTACAATGTGTTTTCTGAATAAAATTGTTGCAAAATTATGCATTTATGATATATATCTATATGTTACTAGAAATGTATGATCTTGATTTTATGTAATAGCATTATAAACACTTTTGATGAATTTAATCTGTTTCAATTATAACGAAAAATATCCTAACTCTATAAGCAAAGAAATTATTCTTGCAAAATGTGTTCAACCTATCTTATCAGTTAATGAAAAAAATTGAAAGAATCGACGCGATATTAAATCACATTAGAACATATGGTAATTTAATGTTTTGGTCAACGCGTTTCTTTGGTTGTGTAATGCTCGCGCTCCTCTCCTTCCGTCTGTGTTTCCAATTTGCACGCCTATAAACTATTGGTACGTCCCCTCTCGTCTTACTCTATGGTCTTGTCAGTATTTCGACAGGTTGACAAACCAATGTTTTTGATTGATAGTGACGGATATTTCTCATAACCATGTATATAAAACATGAATAATTATCGACACCAATTTTTCCTAAAAAATTTTTGTCTCCGCTGTTTGGAATATACTACACGAAGATAAACAAAAATGATGTCATTACAAATGAGTATAATTCCGAGTATATCCATACACATAAATAAAAAATTTATATCTCTTTACCATGAATACAAAATTCATAATTAAAGCTTTTCATATATCGCTAAAATTCATTACTTTTTAGAAATCGTGCCTTCATTTTGCGATATTTTGCATCAATTTATGACAAATGTCACCATAAGTGTGGTAATAATTCTCAACACCCTAAAACGCAGCTCCACCAACCTCGATGATTCATAGTTTAATTGATCTACGGCCAAATTTCGTTTGAACAACAGAAACTTAAATAAACTCGGTTTACAATTGGAGCTCGGTTCAACTGAACTTCAGTTCAAGCAGCTTTTATACAACCGGGCCATAGTGCTAAAGCTCCAGATGCAGTTCGTAAAATGAATAACTTTCAGTTTAAGATTAGCGCTTGTATTTACACTACTCGTTCGACTATATATCTTTCTCCTTTTAACAATTCCATTTGGGATATAACGTAGTGGTCACTCGCGGTAGCGTAAATCGAATAATCACTTAGTTCTTCCTCAAATAGCTTCTGTTAGAAGGATATATATATATATATATATATATATATATATATATATATATATATATATATATATATATATATATAGCCTGACTAGCAGTATCAATATAAGCGCTAATGCAAAACTGAATGTTACTCAATTTACGCATTATAACGACATTCCTTGTACAATTATAATATTACGGGCATGACACTCACTAAAACACCAGCCCGTAAAGGCAAAGTGTATGTTACCAACATAATTCAGTGGTATAGACGCGGTTCTTTGTCACGTGTGGTTGAAATCGGCAACTAAACCTTTTTTTTTCTTCTCTCTCAAACTTCATGCAGAATTGATAATGTGTTTTGTCGTGTTGAGTTATTGAAGTCTAGATTTCTTTAAGTATACATTTTGGAAGCATTAATATGGTTAAAATTTATAGCTTGATGTCGATATTTGGTTTTTAATAATGGGAGTGGGGTATAACTTCACGTTTGTATGACTGGCGTTGTTTTCTCGGTTTGTTTGTCGTTAATGGATTGAAATTTCTAAATTAAGAATTGGTTTCACGCGATGACTTTGTATACAGAAAAAGAAGTTTAGATGAGAAGTTAATATAGTGGATATTCGTACTCTTTACTTAATCGTTAATTATAGTTTAGCTTGAGTTAAAATTATGTTCAAAGTGTTATCGTCATTTTAAAAGGAATTTAATCTCATGTAGATGAAAAGGGTTTTAAGTAACATAATATGTTTGGGCATAAAGTTTGTTTTTCTAATATAGCTAATAACGAAAGGTTCAGTCACGCACATTTCCACACATTTTTTAAGTTTACCAGTTTATTTCTTCTATTAATATGCTTGTTTGAGAGCTCTGGCAAATGATTGCCACGGATATTGAGGGTCCTTACCGAAATCCACTAGCGGTTATTCCTACATATTAGTTGTTGCTGATTATTTTTCAAAATTTGTGCTTTTATTTCCGTTGCGTTCAGCTACGGTCGCTGGTGTGGTTGAAAATATCGAATAAAACGTTTTTCTTACGTTTGGTGTGACGATGTAGGTATTGTGTGACAATGGTTTACAATTTAGAAGCCAAGAATTTCAGAAAATGGTTTTCATAGTACCGAGCTAAGATCATTTATAATGCAAATGATCACCCCCAGGCTAATCCTGCAGAACGGATTAATAGAGTTATGAAGACTATGTTAGCATCGTATACAGAGGATAATCAGAGGAACTGGGATAAATATTTAGCACAAGTAGGGTATGCCCATACATACAGCTACACATGGAGGAACGGGACGAACGCCCTATTTTGCAAATTTTGGACGAGAAATCGTGTTGGATGGAACTAAGTATGGCGAACCAGTGGAAGGAAGTGAAGTAAGTTAACTTCATCGATTTTAGTTTTGGATTCACATTTGTCGTGGTGGTGTTCTGCTTCACGGGCAACACCAGTCCATGGTTTTGTGTAGCCTTGTTTAAGGTTTGGGCCCTTGTAGCCTAGCTGGTGGCGTGTGCGGGCGGTAGCACGTCACTAGCTTTTGAAGGTATTGCAAGGGGTCTTTCCTGACCAAAATCACCGCTTTTTCCGTACTTCTTCGTACATTTAGGTTAGGGTTGTTCTTAGTCATAGGGTTGTTCGTAGGCTACTTTTTTTCTTAGATTAGTACCGTTCCTGGTTTTAGTTTTAGTAGCGTAGGGCTTAGTTTTAGAAATTTTTCGAAGAAAAACATCTAGTGAACGGAGTGTCACGTGTGGTTGAAATCGGCCATATAATCATTTTTCCCTCTTACTCGAATTTTATGTAGAAATGATAATAATAATAATAATACTTTGTCGTTCAAAGTGTTATCGTAATATTAAAAGGAATTTAATATCATGTGGATGAAAAGAGTTGTAAGTAACATAATATGTTTGGGTATAAAGTTTGTTTTTGTAATGTAGCTGATAACGAATGGTTCAGTCACGCAAAATATTTTTACACATTTTTTAAGTTTACCAGTTCATTTCTTGTATTGAGTTGTTTGTTGGAGGATATAGAATATGTATGTGAATGACATGGTTTCGATTTGAAAAACAGGGCGTGTACTGCTCTTTTCTTGATATTAAGTCGCATTATTTCACGGGAAGGGTCCAATATACAATTATTCAACAATCCAAAAGAGCACTCGATAAAGCCAAATACAGTAAAACTATGTCACTAAGCTGTTAAAAAAGATTTAGAGCGGGAATAACGGTATAAACTAGATCTTAAAATAATAGCATAACAGGAAACCATAATGTTCATTCGAAAAGAAAAACTTTCACCGTTACCTAAAATTTTACTTCGAAAATAGCTACGCAAATCGCACTTACACTTTAGTAAAATTTGAAGCTTCTTTTAAAATCCGAAAAGTTGTGAAAACTAATACTAATAATAAACTTCCAAATACAATTTTTTACTGAAATAAAAAATAATAATAACTAGTCAGTGCGATAATTAATTATTCAATTCAAAATGAATATTCGTCGCAACAAAACAAAACGGGATCAAATGTTTAAAAGCGCCCCTTAACTTAATTAACGTCACTTAATATTCCTTAAAACAAATCAACAAAGCTTAATTTATATTTCTGAACGCTAGACTTCAATTACAGTAACTGTCAAAATAAACTCAACACGCTTTTAATTTCGTGAAGATAAAATAAATGCCCAAAATTACACTACAAATAACTATTATAATGAAAAGAACACACACACACACACACACACACACACACACACACACACACACACACACACACACACACACACACACACACACACACACACATATATATATATATATATATATATATATATATATATATATATATATATAATGTGTCCGAAAATGCCTCCTTAAGAAGATACAGTCCTGTAAATGTGGCCCCAAAATCCTTTTTTTTTATTGTCTCTGAAACGGTTAGGATACCTAAGTAAAACTTAGATCACAAATACCTTTCATAAAAGACAGTGTTGACAAATTTTTAATATTTTGTACAGGGGCGTCGCTAAAGGGGATGTGCCACTTATTACCCTAAACTTTTTTTATGGGTATATTTTTCATTTTTTGGGCAAAAATAATATTTTTTAAACAATTTGCCACAAAAAAAGGCACTTTTGTTGAAAGTCAAAAAAATTACTGGTTTTGGAGTTATTTGAGGCTTTAATATGTTTGACCTAAAATAAGAAAATGAAAGAAATATTGAGTTAATTTGATTTACTTGAATTATGTAGACTTCGACTGCAGGCTCGCGATTTTTTTTGTTTGACAAATTCGTTTGACATATTGTTGTTGATAGTTTTGGTTTGTTTAACAAGTAATAATGCTTTTAAAAACTTTGAAAACGAATATGTACATTAATAATGACTATATCGATATGTTGTTAACATTAGGAGAATGTGATGGAAATGCTAAAGCAGCGAAAAGAAAACATGCGGAAAAATTTCCAAGAAAAAGTGTCCCGGATTCAAAAATATTTTTAATTTAGTGAGGTGGTGCCGTGAGACTGGAACCTTTAAACCAAAAAGGTAAATTCTGGTAGACCACGAGTGGCAAGAACTCCTCAAACAGAAGAAAATATCTTAAATCTAGTTGTTGCGGATCCTATGATGAGTGTAAGAAATGTGGCAAGGGCAAATAATGCAAGTGTTTCTAGTGTACATCGTGTATTAAAAGACAATTATTGTGAAAACAAAATTCTTTGCACCGATGAATCAACTATTACTAGACAAGGTATGTTTAATAGTCATAACAGTCACTTCTGGGTAGAGGAAAATCCAAATGTTAAACGTGCAATGCATTATCAACATAATTTTAAGTTGAGTGTATGGGCTGCTTCAATAGGCCACCGTCTCGTTGCATACCATATTTTTGATAGAAATTTAAATGGTGATGTTTACTATGAATTTTTGGATAATCGTTTATTTCCGCTATTAGAAGATTTGCCTCTTGATCTACGAAGAAATATGGTTTTGATGCATGGTGGTGCTCCACCTCATTTCAACGAACATTTTCCAAATCGTTGGATTGGTCGTGGTGCTGATGCCCCAATCCCCTGGTCACCAAGGCATCTTGAACCAAATCCCTTGGATTTTGATGTGTGGAGTTTAGTTAACTCAAAAGTATATTCAAGCGAAATAAATTTCATTGAAGAACTTCAAGCGAGAGTTGAAAATAATTTAAGAATCTTAATTCAAGAACCACGGGCACTCCAAAGGATTATGTTTTCACGAGAAAATCGTTGACGATTATGCATTCGTGAAAATGGTGGGCATTTCGAACATTTAATTAAAAACCCGTACCTACTTATTCAATTTTTTTTCTGGTGTTTTTGTGAATTCGTTGTTTTTTTTAAATTGTTTCCTTTGTTTGTTCTGTGTTAATGTCATACAATTCAAATCTTCTTTAAGTTCTAAATAATTTACAATATTTTTACCTCATAGTTGTTTCTGAAGCAATCATTGCTCCCTGAGGTAGTTCGTTCTCGCGCATGAAAATTATTAATTGTTTCATTTTAAAATAATTTATTGATTCCAAAACCAGTAATTTTTTTGACTTTCAACAAAAGTATCTTTTTTGTGGCAAATTGTTTAAAAAATACTTTTTTTGCCCAAAAAATTGAAAATATCCTCATAAAAAAAGTTTGGGGGCAAAATAAATGGCACCCACATCGACGCTCCTATATAAAATATTAAAAATGTGTCAACACTATCTTTTATGACCTAATCAAAGGTATTTGTGGCCTAAATTTCATTTAAGTATTTTAAACCGTTTCAGAGATAATAAAAAAAAGGATTTATGGGGCCACACTTTCACAGGGCCGTATCTTCTTAAGGATACGTTATTTTTTAATAATTTATTTACCCTAGAAATTAGCGGAACGTTTCTTGAAACAGCCTGTGTTCATATATTGACATGATTTAAAATATATAAATTAAATAAATTATTTAGTAAATCGTAACGTATTTCATTACAACTTCACAACGTAACATTATTAATTTAATATGATAATAATTGCTATTTTTACTTAAATAACTTGCCTTGACTAGCTTCTCAAAGGGGACAGAGGTCATTATATAGTTCAGTGTAAAAATTAAAACATTAAACATTTGTGTAAGGTTCTTTTGTATCATAAAATTTAATCGTGATTTTATTTAGTTCTGGAATTGTATAAATTTTACTTTTAATCAAACATCCTGTATCACATGAAAATATATACCACGTTGTATGCATGTGAATTTTGTTGACTTAAGAAGATGTGTAATTATCATGACTCAACAATTCCATTATCTTAATATGGGTAAGTATCTCTTATCTTTTTAATATAATATTGCATTACTATAAATCAATAAATGATTAACTTATTTCTAGTTTAGCACATAATCTAATTGTATCCTTTACACAATACACATAAATAAACTATAATAAAATGCAACATAACCTCAAATAATAAATAAGATTCATAGACTCACAGTTAATGTTCTTTCCTTACAGCTGGCTCACTTTCCAATTCTGATGTAATTCAAATTCCAATATCGTTTGTTCCCTCGGTGGAAGTTCTATACAGCATGAGCAAGTTATGGATATGCTGCACCAATATTTACTGCGTCGATGGAAATTCCATACATCAATATGCGTATGTGTAATGCACAAATATCTGCTTTGTCACTTTCCAAAAACACTTTAATTAATTTATTATATTTATAAATATAATAATTTACTTTTAGGTCTTTATCTTCAAAATACCACAACTTTTTATCAGCATCCAAAATTATTATAACTTCTTTCTTATATAGCTTCTGAACAAAACCAAATCACCTTAGCAAAATTGCCAATACAACATAAGATTGCTTAATTTCTATTGGTTAATCAGTTTTCACAAATTATTATTTTTATTGATAACTGCTTTATAAGTACACAAATCTTAAAACTATAATTATTTTTGCATTATGTGCAAAATTCTCTATCCTTAGGTACTCCACATGACATATTTCCTTTGAAATTTCTTATTCTACACAAATTATGACAAATATGAAAATTTTCACATATGAATTTACTTATAGCGAAATTAATCTAATTCTTACAGGGAAACTACAAACAGAAATGGATTCCTTGTCCCAAAATACATAGGTATTCAGTAGTCTCAAACACTCTTATGATTCATGTTAATAAGTTCTATCTCAAGTCCGGCGGTATGAATCATTATAATTTGGTTTATTAACTTTTAAGCTTAAATCACATCTGGAATGTTAATTTAAGTTGTAACACTTCCTAAATACACTGTTAAGTAAGTTTATAAGTCACCAACTTTAACATGTCCGTTACACATTTTACATTGATTGATACAATTTAATCCCATTTTGTTTTAGAATGAAAGCATATTATGGTACTGAACTAGTATATTGTCATAGAAATTGGAATACATGTATTTTATAGATGGAATACATATTTTCACTACTCCGAAGCTGCTAGGAAACTATAAAAATGAAGAATAACATTGTTTAGCCTTGATAACACTTTTATATTTATAAAATGTGGTAAAACTAGCTAGCAACATGTTCTATATTCACATTTGTACTTATATTTATGTTGATTTGCATCTATACAGTTTGCGCTTTACCTATATGTTTATTAAAATTCAACGTAATTAATATATGTTTAATGTCTCTTTTAATCTGAACTTATATTGCTCTAATCTTGATATTTGGCTTAACTAATACCATCTATATATATATATATATATATATGTCATGCAGTTTCTTTAAGATCCAAAAATTATAAGTAATGGTATATAGGGGTCTATTGGTATGTTTGGGGTCGGACCTCAAAAATTTTTTAATAATATGGTATATTCAGGGTCACGTCTTTAAACGTGCCGTTTTAACTATATGTATATAATTAAAAAGTATTAGTTCCTCTATTTCACAGAATTGCACCACGAAAGAATATTTTATTAACAAATGTTTGAAAAATTGTTATTTTTAACAGTATCAATTTTTAAAAAAGACAATATAATAGATTTCAAAGATTAATATATTTATGTTTGTATTAAGGTGTCTTTGAGGTCCAAAAATGTTATTCATAGGTATCTACAGGATCATACTATACATTAGCAATTATTTTAATCTAGTTAGGATCTAGACTCAGAACAAACAAACATAAAATCATATATAGCGTATATAACGTTGGCTTTCATGGTTAATTTCATAGTTGCATAATTTATATAAATGATTATATACAGGACGTTAAAAAATGATTTATACAAATATTTGCATACAGAACGTCATCAAAATACAAAACTATAATTACAGGTATATAATTAAAAAGTAGGTATTAATGGATTTTATTGAATATTAATTAAATTTTAATTATGCATAAAATGGTAGGTATGAGGTCCGTTGAAAGTATGTAGATTGAATTTGAGTATGAATATTTTCCAATGCACACAAGATATGACAAGCATTTAAATATTGTATTATTGTGATTCCAATTAGGTTTACATGGAGTTGTTTACAAGGATTTAACCTTTTTTGAAACTGCGTGTTAATCAACATTGTGGTTCATTTAAGGTCGTATGCATATAATATATAATATGGCACTTTTAAGGTCTAATTAAACGTAATTTGGTAGTATTGAGATCTGGTTACATTATGTGTTCAATGCATGGTTTGTTTGGGGTCTATATTTTAATTTATGATATACAATTTGTTACATATAAGGTCTGGTTATACTCAAAATGGTAGTTATGAGGTCTGTTGAAAATTGAACAAAGTAGATTTGTTCTACCGCACAATCTCTCGGAGTATCACAATCATTTAAATGTTTTGTTATTGTGATTCCAGATAGATGTACATGTAAGTAGAATTTTCAGCGGATGACGTTACAATTTAGGAGTAGGGGAAAGGTGGTCACGCCTCTTTCCCAGGTGACCATGCCTCAAGCGACCTCGGTCTTACCTACGTGGCTCCGGCAACTTTTACGTGATTGGTCCTTTATCGGCGCATTTCCAACTTATATATGGTCCTTTTGTCATTTTGCCCCTGATTAGCATCTTTTGGCTGCCCAGTTCTTCACGTGGAGCTGCGCTGGTGTTGCATTTCCAACAGTTATGGGTCCGCAGGCCGCGCAGAAAGTGTATTCTAATACTAAATGGGCCCCATACTATCTCACAGGACTTCGATCAGAATCCCAACTTGACGTAGAGTCTCATATTAAGAATATTTTAAGAGGTAGCTTAGACCATGCTGACACGACAACTAACTTAATATTTGTTCAAAGGCTTAGTAAGCTTTAAAATGTTCACTTATTCATTCATTTATTTATTTAAGCTTTATAAACGGTTTTGTCCTTTTCGTTTCTGCTATACAACGGCGAAAAATCAAAAGAGTGTAGACAGATAGCGGAACGACAAGGTATATGAAACCATGATAACTCACTAACCTGTAAAATACACCACTAGAGGGTAATACGAACAAACGAGAGAGTCCTGAAATGGGACTGACACTCTGGCCCAATATGCGGAACCATAGCGCAGTACTATGGAATGGTATGGAGGCCCTAGTTTTGGAAAGGTATTTTGGTTTCCCTCCGACCAATACTTTTAAAATAAACAGCTAGATAGAACCACCATCAGACTTTATTACAGGGAACTTGACTTTTTAAGATATACACCACTACATAGAACCACAAACAACCTAGGGGGTTGCAGAGGGGCTAAGACTGCAGCAAGTTACGGAGTCCAATGAGATTGTATGGGGCCATGGGATCCCCAATATTATAATTCTATTTCAAAGTACTCCCGCCAAAGCAAACAAAGAGGGTCCCTTCAAACCCTGCGAAGCCCTACGAGACTATATGGAAGCCACATTATGAGAATACTATTTCAAATTTCAAGTTTTCCCTTCATAACAATAACAGGATCTACATATACTTTTTATTGTACCACTAGGCTCTATTACGAGAACTCGCATAATTTTTTAAAATACCAATTATGATGATGAAATAATCCCTTGGAGAGCTGACAAGAGAGTGTATGACAACGAGACAGCATATATATGGTAAAATCAGTCAATGAGGTTTTTTAAAGCAAATTTTTTATTGTTAAAAAAATTCATGAATGTGTTGTTATAAAATGCTAGGATTATATTAGGGGAATGTACAATTTTATAATTTTTGTATTATTCTTTGATAGAAGTTGTTTCTAATCAATATTGTTGACATACGTCTTGTTTCTGCAACTAACATCCTTTCGCCAGAGGCTAATTTTCATAACAATAATAAACTAAAATACCTAAGAAGGGATTCTATTTTAACATGTAGGAGAAATCAGGATTCCATATATTTATATACAGGTATAATTAACGCATGGTAACATTCCCTATACGATTTTACACCTCTCTCAAAATGAACTGACGGATCCACCATAGTAATATGATCCACAGTATTGTCTAACTCCATTGGGTCCGTATAGCAATGAAAGTAACAGATGAACAGTCAATGTAACGAATCATGTTTGCTTCATTTTTGTTAGACAAGGTACCTGCAACATAAGTTTCTGCAATCGTAGAGGATTCCCATCCACCGTGTCCCTTGATCGCAACTCCTGTATTAGCCAGTAACGTTGCTGATGTTCTTCGAAATGAATGGACCGTATATGTTTCGGGATTTTTTAAATTCAAGAACTGCGTTACTTTCCTAGGAATTATAGGCACTAATTATTCTTGCCGACTAGTTGATTATACTATTTGCCTGATTGACAACGTAGAAAGAAGTGTGCTTTTTCAGTTTTATTCTTTGATCTAAAATAAACTTCTTGACAATTTCTAGATGATAAACCTAGCTAAGAAGTAGAAATAACTGCAAACGTACAGGACATACCATTTTTCGAATCTAGAACAGTAACAACAATAATATCACTGAAATCCTTATGCTTAATGTTTCTCCAGTGTAAGCTTACACAACTCACCTGTGCGGCATGCTTCTAGAACGCCTAAAACCTGGAGAAATTCACTGACTTACCGTCTTGTAAAAACGCTTGATTTTTAGGTTTGTAGTTACCATTCTTACGATTCAGAATCATTTAAGTTTAGGATATTTCGGTATATGTGTCTTTCTCTATGAAAAGCATTGACTTAATCATTGAGTAGTCACACAACAAACTAGCCGGTCACTTCAGTAGTGCTGATTTCTCCATAAAATACGCCAATAGCGACTTCTGAGAGACGCCAATATTTTTGCTCTGGTATCATTCCTTAAATGTCCTGTATGCTCGTTTGTAACGCAGTTTCGGCTTTTCAGGTAATAAACTTGCACAAGCAACATTTGCTGCCTCATCTAATTCAGAATCACACGTATCTCAAGAATTCTAAACCAAAATTAAAAGTAGGTATTACTAATAGCGTCGTTTGTAAACAACGTTTTAGCAACGTCAAAACCAATATAGGCAATGTATTTTGATTAATTTTGACAAATGTCCCAGTATAACTACTAATGTTACAGTATAACTTGATTAAGAAAAATCGAAAAAATAATGCCTGATTTCTTTTCAAGGATTTGAGAACTGTGGGAGCAGGTAAAAGTTATAAACGGCTCGTGAGGTAGTGGCTTTGACCAGTCTCGGACTATATTTTCCTGAACTCGCTCTCGCTCGGGCGCAAAACCGTCCTCGACTGGTAAACGCTACTTACCTTCCTAAATAACCATTTAATGCATTTTGGCTTCGTACTAAAATATTTTAGAAAGAAAAGTTAGTTGAAAATAAATTACCTTTAAAATATTCTTCACATTTTCTTACAAAATTAATCGATATTGAAGAAATTTTAACAAATACTTAAAATCCAACTTAGGAATTTTTTGCCGCCAGCTGTCGTAGTATAGATCATAATTCATTGATATGTTTAAGATCTATATCTAGATATGCAGCTATTTCAAAAATATTTGATAAAAACTACCTCCAATAAACAACCATCTCTTCCAAAATCTAATTAGCTCCAACACAAATGAAATGAAGCTTAACTACAAAATTTTCAAGTACGCATTACGTTTATGGAGTAATCGTGATTACTAAGACACACACACACACACGCGCGCGCCGCACGCACGCACACACGCTCGCACACACGCTCGCACACACACACACACACTCACACACACACACACACACACACACACACACACACACACACACACACACTCTCACACACACTCAGACGCACGCACGCACACACATGACCAATCTTGGTGAAACTTTGTTAAACGTCGTAAAATGATATAACAATTGATTTAGCGATAGTGAAAAAATCTATTAGATAACCTTCTATATCTAAAATTGTATATGCAGGTTGGAAGATTAAAACAGAATTCGTAAGAACAGGTAAAATGTAAAATTTTAATTTAACACACTTTAGGTAGTGGGTTTTTTATTAAAAACATTTAATATCACATAATTTAAACCGTACTCGTTCGCTACGCATTAATAAATGACAAAAAGTAGCGATTGAAATATTGAGTGATAGAAAAGTACGATTGCTTCGCTGCACTGGCGGTTCGGTTGAGTACGTTTTAAAATACTTTCGGAGATGGCTCCATTCATGCTAAAGTGCCTTTGTCCTAATCTGAATTTTCTCTACTCCGGAATACGTTCGGAAGTGATTGTTGTCGAACAAGGAGATCGCCGCAAAGAACTTAATGTGTATTTTTCCTACTCGGTTGCGTTATGCGTCGAAATAATGAGTGCAATTATTTGTTCATTAAGTCAATATTTGTTTGATAAAAGTTTTAATTGGAGGAATTAATTTTTGATGTACCTACATATGTAGTCAAATTTAAGTAAGTATAAGACATTACAGTCAAATAAAAATTGAACTCCTTTGAAATATATTCACTCAAATAAAATTCGGCTTCATTAATTTAACAACATGCATATTTACATTAAACTGAATTAATAATATTTCGTATTTTATGTTATTGGTTTGAATAAGTACACTTATCTCTTTACAAAATATAAGAATTAGGATTTTAATCAATTAGATCTTTACGGTTTCACACGTATTTTGATGCGATCGGCACGTATCGGAACCGAGTAGGAAAAATGCACATTAGGTTCGTTGGGACGATCCCGTTCGTTGCAAGCTTTGAATATGTATAACTCATGGATGTAGCAATGCCTGTTACTTTACAATGATCGGATTGAAGCTTAATTGTGAAATAGAAATAGAATGCATTGGTATTGATGAGATAGAGATGGATACAAAGCTCCTACTAAAGAACAACGCGAAAGACTTACGATGCTTGGTTAGTTTCCATTGACGATTTGTTATTAAATTGTAGTGTTTTGTGGTTACTTATTTGAAAACTTAAAACCATGCGCATTGAATATTAGTTCCAATACATTGTCTATCTCGTTTTTTAGCGTCACGTTTTATGCGTCCAGTACAAACATAATCAAAGCTTGTGAGCGACGAGATGGCTCCATTCATCCTAAAGTGCATTTGTCCCAATTTGCATTTTCTCTACTCCCGAACTCGTTTGGCTGGTCTTGGAACCGAGTAGGATAATTGCACATTAGGTTCGTTTTGGCGATCCCTACACTTGCGTACGCAACCCTGCATTTGAAAACATACCAAATGTTAAACCACATAAATGTCTCCATCCTTTCCAAACACGGTGGCTAAGTTTGCATCAAGCAGTGGCACAATTATTAGAACAATGGGCAGCATTGCAATTATTTTTTCTGATACAAGGCAGAAGGCAAACTAAAATCCACAGAACTTATTTATCAAAAATTAAATGACTCTATTATAAATAAAACTTTACCTACAATTTCTAGATTTCGTACTGCCACATTTCAACAATCTTAATATCGAGATACAATCTGAAAAACCAAAAGTGTTTCTCTCGTACCCTAAGATTTCAGCCACTACAAGGACTTTAAGGGAAATGTATCTAAAACCAGAGTTGTTGCAACGTATTTCTTCAATGGAAAATATTCAGTACAAATCTCCACACAATTTTGTTTTCAATAGTCCTTTACTTCAAACAGCATTTACCTTATTATAACCTTCTTTACACAATATTTGTACGGCTGTAGGTATTATAAAGGTTAGATTCTCTCAAAAATTTTACAATTCGTGATTGAATGTTCTGGAACACCAACACTGATAAAATTAAAGCAATCTTGTGTTATGTTTATAAACATAATATAATTTAATTGCATGTGTCGTATTACCTTTGGTCAATGATATCAGCATCTGCATTTCGTTAACATACTACGCACTTCTGAAAATTGTTCAATATAAGGCCTAATCAACATGTATGTTATTTTAAAAATCTCCAATTCCAACCCCATACCTATTATTGTATCGAATAATAGTATATTAAAAACAAGTTTCACAAGACCAGTCTTACAGCACGAATTCAAGTTTAAAAAAACGAGTAGGTTAGCCACGAGTTTTTTAATGACTGAGTGCTTCAATGTCTTATGAACCACGTTTTTTTTAATTTGCCCTTTTTATGCCGTTTTTAAACAAACATTTTTACTTCAATTGATTTAGGGATTTTTGTGGCGGTTAGATGTTTAACATTAAAAGTGAAAATTTGACCTTTTGTTTTATCAAAATTCTGTCACAAAACACAAAAATGGAGGGTAATCAAGATAATCTTGCATGTACGTCCCCTGAAATACGTGAAATTGGTAATTTATTTACATCACAGTTTTCCACTGGACGAATCCTGTTTTTAACACATTTTGTATAAGAGTGACAGGCAAGATAATTCCGGATCATACTTTGCTAACCTAAAAATTTTCGTAAAATGTTTCGTGATTAATGGCTGTAATGACATCGGAGATGACGTCGCGTTTCTTAATACGTCTGTTAAGGAATCACAATGGAAACAAATTACAAAAATATATTTTAAAGTACCTAGATATATATTTTAACCATGAACTTAGTATGCATAATTTTACAAGTTTAAGGTCACAATGAACGTAAAATCGTAGGTCTGTTGACAATAATTATGAAAATGCAACTACGTAAGCATTGCTTTAAAGTAACCGATTCCTTTATTTTCAATTTAATGTTGCGAACATAAAGAAAATTTTGCAAGGATTGCTGGATCAGAAATATCCTGAATAGTTTATTTAATATAGGTGTACGTAATTTATTATTTTCAAATCCCTTTACCAAAAATACTTGGCTAAAGGAAAGTGTTTAACGACCAAAACAAATATTACTTTTCCTTACACAATTACCCATATTTTTAATCCTAATATTATTTGAACAATAATCTTCTAGAAAGAATTCTTGTGCTATCTAGGTTCATCTTAATTTTGTTTTTAACGAAACGTTGCAATTTATTTAATGTCGAAATTGCGATTAAAACGTGTAATTCTTTAAAAGAAATGTCCCCTGATTTTCCCATTAGTTTATTAACCTCTACTCTAAATCCACAAGAAAAACTAAACAATTACGTTATTAAAATAATTAGTTTTCATTGGTACCTATACTTGATATTTACGTTTAGAGATAAGAGTGATTATAAATGTCCATTGTAGACCACAACAGGGCCGCACTAAGTCGAATTTTTTTATCATACACCAAGATTGAACAATAGTATATAAACCATTTCACGCATAAGAAACTGTTTCGATTCACTCTTTCTTGAAAATATATTAGGAGTATTTTCCAAATATAGTCCAAGAGTAAAGATTATATAGTTGTAGGTATGCATAAAGATTTCAATATAAAAGGCACAATATGGTTTATCATTCAATTTGGTCTAAGCATGTCACAATAATACAATCAATTTTCTTCACGACTGAAGTCACACATGACTCACATAGTTCTGTTAAAAGTAACGAAAGTAGCCGTGTTTTAGTACCACTTTTATGAATGAGTACAACATAGTTAATAAAACACTTCATTGACGCCACAGAATGATGTCTGATATTTCTACTCAATTCCTCATGGAAGCTTGGTCAATATTAGTAGCTAGTAATAGATATTAGATATCCGTTTCTCGTCAGGAATAAATCAGCATAATACTCCTCAAAATCTGACACAAACCAAAGCTTCTAATATAAAACAAAACTAATACGATTTGATTTTGATATTGATATAAATCGCTTTCACAGAAACAAAAAACCTAATAAAAAGCACACACCGAGCATTTGAAAAGGTTCGGGCACTGACGAGTTTATAAAACAGAATAATTGCAAAACTCGAACAAAGAAAAATTTGATGTTGGGATGTACCAGAACTGGTGCAGATTTATACATTTTTCTCTGTGTTTTTTTAGAAATGTTCTTGGTTCAGGGAATAATCTTATTAAATATAACAGACCTCTATAAATTAGCTACTATTTTTATCGCTAACTAAATTTCTCGTGTATTTTACAATTTGCCTCGACATAATTTGGGCATTAACAATCAAAGATTAAAGCCCTCCAGCTAAAGCTCTTGGGCTTTAATCAGATTATTAATGCCAAAATTATGTCTCGATAAATTGATTTTCAAACACACTCCAAATTTAAATGCAATAAAAATAGTCGACAATTTATGGAGGTCTTGTATATACCGTCGAAAATATCTCGTCGTCAATAACGACGGGACATTTCTGATCGGAAATTTCCTGTCGTCAATAGCAACGGATATTTTTAGGATATTTTCTTACTGAATCTCCCACTTGCTTGAATTATTTACCGGAAATAATCCAAGCACTAGGGAGATTACAAGTGAAAATCTCCCGTCGTCAATAGCATTAGATATCCTTGGGATATTTTCTTACCGCTAATTTGTCATGTGATTACAATTGGTCAATAATAATAAGATTACACTGACAATTCCACTCATATATAAAAAATCCCATTTAACATTACAAAAATCGTAGTTTGTTATCGGATAAATAGGAAGGAACAGAAATGAAACTGGATAAAAAAATCGGATAAATTACGTTACCATAGCAACGCAAGCATTTATCTTTATGTATGAAGCGTCGCGTCAGTTTGACAATTTTAAATATTGATAGTTGATCAATAGTTATAAAATTAACAAATATGTCGAGATTTGGAAATATATGTGAAACAGAAATAATAAATGAAATTGAAAATTGTATACCTGCAAATACAAAAAAAAGCCAATCATCTATTTGGAATCAATTCAGTGAATTTTGTAAACAACGAAATTTTAGTTTGGAAAGTGAGAAGCCATTGGAAGATGTGGCAAGAATATTGATGGATTGGGGTTTCAATATGAAAAAAAAAGTGGGGAGGATTATAAAGAATATGTTGTGAAAACAATGTGGAACACAACAGCTAAAATGCTGCAAAATATGTATTTTGAAAAATTTAATATTAATTTCAATCCCTTTACCGACTCTGTGTTTAAGAAATCCTGCGATGCGCGTAATTCTAGGCGAAAAAAGTTACAAAGTAATTTAGAAAAACGTAAAAATAGTTCAGTTGCGTTAACCAAAAGTGAAATTGTTAAAATGGCACTAATATGGAATGAAGATAATCCGATTGGTCTTTTAAAAAGATTTTTTCATATCGCTGCCTATGAATTAGCTTGGCGAGGAGGTGAGGCAGCGAATTGTAAGGTGCACTACTTTAAAGAAGAAAAATCTAATCATTCTCACCGCTCCAGCACTGTGTCAAATTTAGCAAAAGCAGGCATTAACGAGCAAGAATTAATTAAAATCACCGGACATTCTTCTTCACAGTCCATAAAACCTTACTTACAACTTGATCAAGAACATCATTCAAATCTTGTGACAACTTTGAGATCTGCGTCAATAACGGAGTCAACGTCGACTGGAAAAATTGTATACAATAACTGTGTATTTAATAATTGTTCTTTTAAGTATTGCTTTCATAAATAATTATTGTTCTCTAGTTTGTTAAATAAAGTTTATTTGAATTGAGTTTGAACGTAACTAGTCTATTCATGGAATTGTCGTACCAAATACCACTCGACCTCAGATTTACTTTCATAGTTACTTTCATATAGGTAATTTAACTCGAGCTGTTTTCAAAATCACTCGAGCTACGCTCTCGTGATTTTGTCAAACAGCTCTCGTTAAATTGCCAATGAAAGTAAGTATTCGAAAGCAACCTCAAAAAATATCCGGCTAAATCTGAGCTCTTGTGGTATTACCTATGAAAACACCCCATGGAAAATTATCAGTTTTAGTCAATCGGTCGCTAGGCAAATTACTGACAATTTCAAATTTAATTACGTAAAATGTCACATTTAATAATAGTATATTAAAATACAAGTATTATAAGTCACTCTAGTGGCTCACGTATTGGATAAGTGCGCTATAAGTGACATAAAACATGTGTTTTACGCTATTTTTTCCATTGCGCAAAGTAACTTAAAAATATCAACTAAATTTAAATCCAAACTGACTAAATTTATTGAATAGATATTTTAGATGTTTGGGTTGGTAATATTTAAGGGTCATATTTCACTGCTTTTGAAAATCCAAATTTAAACTACCTATCTTTCAAATTTTGAAAATTATAAGTGAGAGAAATGCATCATCATCCGAGAGTGAGAATTTTGAATCGCGAGTGCGCCAGCACGGCGATACAATTTCTCACGAGCTTATAATGGCATTTCGCTCGCGTTTTATCTTACAGGTGCAACTTTAGTAAAAATCAGATTCAAACAAATATTCGCCCATAAAAATCGTATAGTCATATGTATCAAATTTCGCAGTGACCTACGGTTGTTATATAATTATATAATAAACAGCGTCGTTATTTTTTCACAATTTGCATTTTCAATAGATTTTTTACTCACTTGTGAGTACTTTATCTCACTTGTGAATAATATTTGATTTCTGACACCAAAAACAATGGTACCTCAAAAACTACACCTGTAAGATAAAAAAAATTATTGCCAGAAAATCTACCATTATTACACAATATTAAAATACTTATCTTTTTTTTTTTGGTTTTTTAATGACGTATTTGCATATTTAAGTTATACAATCTAAACGTTTCGATAACACTTAGAGTTATCTTCGTCAGTAGAGTAATATGTAACTTAAAAAAAAGTTCTAAAGTCGCTGGCTTCTATAGAAATATCAATACTACAGTTTAAGCATTTTCAATCTTATTTAATTAATTTTTAATAGATTTTGGATTCGTATTAAAATATGAAAATGTAAACTTACACCATTATTACACACAATAAAATACTTATCTTGTTTTTTGAGTTTTTTAATGGTGTATTTTTATATTTACGTCATACAATCTGAACGTTTCGATAACATTTACAGTTATCTTTGTCAGTAGTAATCTTACCTACCTATTAAAATGGTTGAAACAATTTTGCGAAATTTGAAGAATTGAAAAAAAAATTTTGAAATTTCACAAAATTGTTTCAACATCTTTAACAATTTTAATAGAAAATATTACTACTCGCGGAGGTAACTGTAGGTGTTATCGAAACGTTCAGATTGTATAACTGAAATATGCAAATACACCATTAAAAAAACCCCAAAAAAGTATTTTAATTTGTATTAAAATACTTTGTAAAGAAAAGTTATGTGAAATCAAATTATCTTTAAAAAATATCTTTTCACATTTTCTTATAAAACTAATCGTTATTCAGATATTGAAAAAATTTGAGCAAACCCTTAAGTTCCACATTAGAAATTTTTTATCGCCAAATGAGAATTTGTATACAATAAGCGTATTTTTAGCAATAAAATAATAAATCCGGCGAGGCATCTGACTACATTGGATTGCGTGAAAAGCAAACTGGCTCTCACTCCAGGAGACATAGGCAGGGTAGAAAAAGGGCGACTAATGCAATTTCCCCCAAGGTGCTTTGAAGAATCAGACAGCAACAAGATCGCAATTAATAATGAGCTGAAAACTGTTAGAAATCTCCAACTATCTGCTCTTACCGTGAGAAGAACACTGCGGGAGTTTGACCAATAGACGGCAGCGTGTGTATAGAAGACAAAGAAAAAGAGAAGTTGCCTTCAGTTTTGTGCCGCATGAACCCTTTGGTCGTGGGGTTAAAATGTTTTGGGCGGGTCTTTCGATAACCCTACGGAGTTTGGCCCTATAAATGCGAAGGTAATGATTGCGGAATTCTACGTAGAGAACGTTCTCCAGGAGCATTTGATGCCCTATGCTCCGTTTATATAGATCCTGATTTCGTATTCATGCAAGATAATGTGCGACCACACAATGGTTTGTCTTAAATACCTGAATGAAGTCCGTATTGAAGTTATGAACTGGCGAACACAAAGCCCGGATTTAAACCATTGAACGTCTATAGCACGCTATTAAAAGATCAGTAACATGACAGTTGCCAGCACCCCAGAACCTTCAGCAGCTGGAACATGTTGCACACCATGAGTGAGAACCCCTCATTAGAAGTTACGGCTGATTCAGCCTGTTATCCGAGTTAGAGATGGCAATATAACCTACTAGGGATCATCTCACATCATTTAATTTCTGTTTTCCTTTGTTACCTAGTTAATTAAAATAGGTTTTCTCCCATCCGTATAGTTTTTTCAATTTTTTTTTCTCAAATTAATCCAAAAATGAATCCGAAACGATGCAAACTGTTCAAAATTGTAATGTTTCTATAAATAAATAACAGTTATCATTTACATTTAAAGCAGTTTAAGTTCAGATTTATGAGTGGTGCGATAATTTTGGACAACGGTTTATATCTAGGCATTTTTATATCTTTGAAATATGAAGGTGTTTCAGAAATATCTGATAAAAACCATTAATAACCCCTTCTTCGCTGCTGGATTTTTCCCAAAATCTAATCAGCTCCAGGAAAAATGAAGTAAAGCTAAATACAAAATTTCAAGTACGTACGTATTATGTCTCTACAGGTATCGTGGATTCTAGCATACTTCAACACACACACGCACGCACGCACACACATCAAAAAGTTGCATAAAACATAATTAATCGATATGTTTAAGGTCCATATGTTGGTATCTTATACCAAAATTCGCTCCAGGAGAAGTGAAAGGAAGGTTAAATACGAAATTTGAAGTACGTACAAAATTCCAAAAATTAATAATTTTGTACTATTTTAAATATTAGACGCCAGCACGACCCTAGGCAAAATTGTGTTGTGCTGACGACTTTTTGCACTTCTTATGGTAGTTTTGGCTTGTTCCACTCGACTTCTATAGAATTAAATCAATTTTAGTAATTGTTCCGTCAGATAACTATTTTTAAATAAATTTTATCTTTTGGATCCGGCAAGACACTCGGCTCAAATGTATCGTGATGGCGACTTTTTGCACTTCCGATTACTATCGAGTAGAACAAGTCAGAACAGTAGTTCTGACTTGTTCTACTCGAGTTCTATCAGGCAATTGTTCCGTCATATGACTATTTTTAAATAAATGTTATCTTTTGTAGCCCGCACGACACTCGGCAAAAGTGTTTCGTGCTGACGACATTTTGCACTTCTGATGGTAGTTCTGGCTTGTTCTATTCGACTTCTATAGAGTTCCCTCAGTTTTAGCAATTGTTCCGTCATAATAACTATTTTTGAAAAATTTTATTTTTTGGCATCAGCACGACACTTGGCAAAAGTGTGTCGTGCTGACGATTTTTTGCACTTCTGATGGTAGTTCTGGCTTGTTCTATTCGAGTTCTATACTATTAGATCAGTTTTAGTAATTGTTCCGTCCTATAACCACTTTTAAATAAATTTTATTTTTGGCGCCAACCTTCTCCTTCCGTCACTCGACAAAAACCTGAGAGAATGTTTGGTTCTGTGACTTCCGATGTTTCAGATACAATCTATCTCTTTAGTTTAATTTGGCTAATTGTAATAAGAGATTTTGAATTAACCTTAGACGCACAATGTGCGATTTCCGAGACTTTGGACGAAATTTGAAATTGTACAATTGTAAAATTAGAATTAATAATAAGACAGGGAATATAACCGCCTTGGAAAAAAAATTCTTTGATATATCTTCAACAACTAACAACTTCTGAAGCAATCAATTTTCTGTTGATTATAGTTATACTTATAGTTATAGTTTACATGTGAAATAATTTTGAGTTCTCTCGAACCACATTTTTCTTTTTGATTTTTACCTTCCAACCCACATATACATATGCGCTAATTTCACGAACACCTATAAACTTATGGGTACATCTTTTCTTCTTCTTTTCCATAACTGCCGTTTCGAAAATATGTGCGTTTTTGAAACACCTTGTGCGATATTTCATTTGATTTTACAAGTAAGGTAGAGATTACATACGTACAACAAAATCTCAAGACGGCAGATATTGCAGGGACAGTTTATTGTTTATATCAAAATAGATGTAGCTTGAATCGATACTGTACAATTAACTGTTTCATTTTAAGATAGAAATAAGTTTCAAACAATTCATAACCACCGCCTAACGTATTTAGTTACTTTCAATGTGTAGTTTTGTTAAAGTGCATGAAATCATTTTATTAAATTTCCGATTTTGATTTTCTGTGTCTAAAACAATTCTTTTCAATGAAAGAGATTATATATTTTTTATGTTGCATTTCTGATATGTAGTTATGATTTTTGAAATCTTGCAAAAAATTTAAGAATTATATTTTGAGTTTATAAAAAATGAAAAGAATGATAACAAATTTTCATGAGAAATATTCCTCTTAAATTAAACCATTCAACGATTAAACCCATGGTATCCTATAACAAACATACTTGATATTAAAATGATATCATAAACTTCCGTTTAAAAAGTAATGAAATCAGTGCAACGATTACACGGAATTTTCGGGCACAGATTACATATTTTATTTTGCTTATTTGGCTCATGGTATATGATCGGTTAACCTTGTGCAATTGTAGAATAAGTTGTTGACGAAGCTCTAAGTGATGTGCACGTGCCAGATTGTGATTTTTACGCACATGTTAACGAGTGATTTGGTTTATACGTACCTCATCTATTAGCGCAGCGACGTAATACAGGGTTACGGACCTCGGGCAGTCGGGCCTGTGTTCGCTTTACTATTACGCATTGCGGGCCCTACCAGATGCTTTTGTGTGTCTTTGTAGTTATTTTATCTGTAGTTTAATAAAAATAAATGGTTTTAACATTTTCTTTGTTTTTCTACTAGTTCCTTTTGCAAGATGTAATTTTAAGATTTATGTAAAATTGTTGGTAAAGGTATAAAATTTATGGTTTTTTACAAGAAACATTTTAAGCTTTTTTCATTGAAATACAACAATAATAACAGTAAAATTACATTTTGAGCTCTACCGCCCATTGCCTAAATCGAAGATTAAACAAGAGTTTTTAATCCTTCCTTTAAAAAAAAATTAGTAATGCAAATAGTTAATTTGCAAATATGCGAATTTCAAAAGCGGGGTATATTTTAAATGAAAAAAGAACAAGGTTAACTGCCACAAATTTAAACAAACTTTTAATATTAAATGTAAATCAAGACGTTTAAAAATTACTTTTTACATGTAAATTAAGTGAATTTATAGTTTAGTGTGTACATAATAGTTGAGTTAATTAACGTTGTTTATTTAAATAGTTTTCTAGTTGGTTATAAAAATATGTAAGCTCTGATAAAATTAAGTACTCGAAAATTGTACTTTCGTCAATGTAAATTATCTAAATTTTAACTTTGTAAGTCATGCACTTAAGGTTCTAACAGTAGAATACCGACACCTTGGCCGTCATCTTGGATTTTGACGTCACAAGGCCTGCCACGTGGCAGGACGTATTTTCACCCTTATTGTATGGTTACTTTTCGGTGGTTATTTTCAACCCCTTGATGGAATTTTCAACCCTAATTAGGGTCTTTTGGTTGTATTAAGAGCCTTTTGACAGTCCAGCCTCTGGAGGATATGCAATCGCGCGTGTTCTGATTGAAGAAAGATTTAATGTGTATTTATTAGGGTCCCTTTTGATTTTTATCAAATGAGATTGCATAATTATTACATTTCTTTTAGTTCCTTTCTACAGATTGCTACCTTTTACCTATACGAAAATTTATACATTGGGGTTGTATTCTAATAAGGGGCCTTAATGCTATCTTGTAAGACAGGTATAGAACTTCGCAACTTGTTCTCGGGCCTTCGCTCCCTTAGTGAAATTGTAAGCGAGTCCTAACCTAATTTTAAAAGACTAGTATAGAACTTCGCCCTTATCGGGGCCCCTTGGTGCAATTATATGTAAGCCCTAACCTAATTTGATAAGACAGGTGTAGGCCTTCGTCCCCGTCATAAAAATTTGCATTGTAATAAGGTGGCCCTAATGTTAACTTATAAGACAGATATTTAATAAGACAGGTATAGACCTTCGCTCCCCGTCATAAAAATTTGTATTCTAATAAGGACGCCCTAATACCAACTTGTAAGACAAGTGCACGAGCTTGTGTCCCCTTGTCTGGAGTCGCCTTTGAGTTAAATTTTGAGTATGTGACGCCATCTAGTGGTGTATTTTAAACTAGCGAGTGTTTTCTGTAAAAAATTTGATGCACGCCTCTATTCTCTCTCTCTCTCTCTCTCTCTCTCTCTCTCTCTCGTTCATCCGTTTCTCTCTCTTTCGCTCTTTCTCACACTAACAAATCAATTCAATTAAGCAGATCAATCTCAAACAAATCATGCTCGATCAAATCAAATCAGATCAATCTCAATCAATCAATAAAGCATAAATTAGAACTTGCGAAAACCAATTCAAAAATACTGATTTGGCTTAACTTACAGCTTCCTCAAAAATCAACCACAGTTCAAAATATCAAATTGATATAATGGAAATCAAAGAGAAAAGGTTTTAATGGTTTATTATTATATGCGCATCAATAACTAAATACGAATACGTACCCGCTATTGTAGATCTGGTTTTATGACGTCATCCTATAAGAGTAATAATGCATTTAAAATCTTTATTAAGATTTTTGTTAGCAATATCAAGCAAAATATATATTAAATATAATACACATACCTTCAGATGTGTTTTCTTTCGGTTGTTCTAATAATAACCATACGTTGGAGAACTGAAATATTTTTTATACAACGTATACATGCATAGTAGCTCTAAAACATGTTTTCTACTTATGAATGGTAGATATAAACTGGCTATGTAGGTTACCCCATAATTAACTAATTTTAGAAACCTGATTACTGCAACTGGTGTTTAGCATTTATATTGTACTTATAAATCTACATTCAAAATAAAAAAAACAAGTATTACCTAATTAAGTTATAATTTGTTAACGGGTATATAGCAAAGATGGCCAATAGGTTTTAATATTTATTAAGGGTTGTTTTGATTTATACATAGTTTTAAATTATCTCATTTCAATGCCATTAAAATAAAATGTAATTTAGTTAGCTATTTAACATGTTAGCCCACGGCAATAACATGCTTTAAAAAATTATTTTCACTTTGATCGTGTAAAAGCCTGACTTCATCAGTTTTATATTGTGTACAAACAAAACGTCACCTTGGCGTTATAAATAAATAACAGTGCTTGCTTTTTTCGTGTCTGTGTGCTCTCGTATTTGCTTGTTTTTCGTGACAACTTGCACCTTGTTTTTGTTTTTCTATTAAAGTGAATAAGGTCAACAAAATCTGATTTCAAAAATCATCACCCTAGACTTGCTACTTATTTCTTGTTTTTGTATTAAAGCAAACAATATTGGGCAGAATCTGATTTTTTTTAAATTAGCATCCTAGACTTATAGCTGATTTTTTGTATTAAATCGTATAAGTCTGGATAAATTTCTCACCAAAACAAAATGACTTGCAAAATTTAATTGTGGCTCATAGTTAAAAGCAAATTGGTTGTAGAATTTTGAGACGAAGGCCTAAGAACTCCAGAGTCTTATGCATGGAGCGAATCGGTTACGTTCGGATATGCTCGGCTACATTCGAGAGACGGATCGGCAGAGAGGTGAGGGTCGTAGAAACTGTCCCACGTTGAAAACATCGATGTGGTCAACATTAACAGAGAGTTTAGAAAATAGTTGCTGCTACACAAACAAATGCTGAAGCTTTAAACTCTCTGAAAGCAAGTTTCAATAGCACTAGTGTTAAAACTTTCGTAAAATCCTAACATAATTTATATTAAAACATTGCTCCAATCGAGTTATATTTGGAGAATTTTTTTAGAACATTGATGAAAGAAATTAAAAGATCGGTAAATTTGATTGAAATTAGTATTTTATTTATCGTATATAGATATTTAAACATTTCGATAACAATTACAGTTATCGTCTTCAAGAATTAATTGGGATGCCAAAATACAATGTTTTCACATTTTGCTATAAAAGTTATGGTTCTTCAGGTATTCACAAATATCACTTTAGGGACTTTATGGTTTTTTTAAGGCTTATTTATATCGTTACGAAAAACTTTATTCATATTTTTCTTTAAATTTATTACAAATACTCTCAAAATGTGATAACGCCATCTATAAAGGTTTAGTAATAACCCTAAGTAAATACGTAGTTGTAGTGTATGTTTGTTACGCAGGCGGCTTTGGTTATTTTTATGGTAGTATCTAAAAGTTTATTGGCATCTACAGTCCGTGGCATGATTCTAAAGCTACGACGTCTGAAGAGACAGAGTGAAAAATTCCACATAAAAACTCGGCTAACGCTTGATACCATAGGCGTGCGTAGTGTTATTTTTATGTATAAGATAAAAATTATATTTACGATTGCAAATTCCGTTTGATTTTGCGTGTGTGTTTTTATAAAAGGTTGGATTTTTAAAATTCGGAAGTTTTAAAAAGCTCCTTAACCATTAAGTTTTATTTATTAGATGTGGTGACTTAAGTTTACGCCACTGAATAATACCTTCAACGAACATAGAACGTTATGCACAACACGCATTTTGTGCGCGATAAGCTGATCGCGACCTTCACCTTGGTGGAATTCCAATCACCCAGTCATCTTTTCGCTATTGTAATACAAGGAAGTATAGCTCGGTTCAAAACGTTCCACATGAATAAGCTTTGTGTCATCTCAGTATTGACGGATTTCGGAAATAAAATGGGTTTATAATGATATATGATTTATTAAAAGGATAAAATGTTAATATTTAATGCTTCAAAAACGTTAATTATGTTATCATTATATCTTTACGTTATTATTATTATTATATCATTCTTAATTTTTATATATTAGTATTATGATGACAACGCCGGAATACCGAATTTTCCTCTCCTCTTCAGTCGTCGCGGCTCTAGAACCATGCCACGGACTATATCTGACACATCATTGTGGTGGTTTTGACGAAATTGCCATTTTTATTATGAAGATATTGGAAAGAGGTTTCACAATTATCCTAAAAAATATGTTAGGTATGATATCGCTTTGTATGTGAAATATCGGTTGTTGTTCCACACCAGATATTTTTTGTTTAAAATACAATGTGTATCTAATTGTAGAATGTATGGATCACCGTTACTGAAAACTACAGAGCGCGGAGCTACGATCTGATCTTTATTAGTATATTACCGTATTAACCAAAATATCAAAGAAAATCTTGGAGCGTTTTTGGGTAGTGACAGAATTTTACTTATTTTGCAAAGCTTTTAGTTGTCTATTGTTACAACTAATTATCGACCTAATGTCTACAGCTGTAGATAAAAACAAATTACATATCCTAATCATCCTTTACTGCAGTAAAGCGTTCGATAAGATAAATCACGAAACGGTGCTTCTAATTCTGCAATATAAGGGACTGAGTAAGCCAACTTTAGTTTTCATTTTCAATCATAGTATAACAGGTTCAGCTTTTAACAATTCGATAGACACCCGTTTATCACTGTCATTAAGAGTATATAAGCATGAATATTAGGATCACTGTTATGTATAATGTAGGTACGCATTTGTTTTGATAAGGCCGTAAAATATGTAAAATTTTGATTTCGCTAATACCCCAAACTCATGTGTTCATGATAGAAACCATTCTCAAAATAACCGTTCAAATGAGATTTAGAAATGTGTGGTATATGTATTCTTTAATGCTCAAATGTCACTGATAGTACGCTCAGCAGTAAAAATCATATGCCGTGACCCTTAATTACTCATAACAATTTTATGGGAATGATGTAGATACGAGACGTATGATGAAACTCGACGTTATGTACACAATCTGTCATAAAGTTTAGATCCTGAACAGACCTTTTCACCAAAATATACGCGCATGTATAGTATGATCTAGTACATACCTATGATTACAATTTTGGATACCGAACAGATCTTAATACTTACATTACATACGTTAATCTTCGATTTTTAATGCACTTCATAAAACAAATCTTATTGCTTCAAAAATCTGAATAAGATACATTGTTCAATTAGTACTTTTTATTTACACACATGCAGTTATAGTAGCATATGTAACGACGTGGACTTAAATGTACCACTCTATTACCAGTATTTGACCAGTATTTATTAGTGTTCTATGCCAAACATATCGATGGACTCCATAATATGCCTACATTTATACTTTTACTCTTGGATGCGATTCTAATTTGCATATATTTGTATTATTTTATGTATCTCCACGATATTCATAAATAAATTATGTAAATGTGCGATACACAATGAAACTCACAACGTATGTTCTGGGTATAGATTCTGAACATGCCTTTTAACCAAAACATTCACGCAGTATAGTATGCCCTGTAGATACCTATGATTAAAATTTTGGACCCTGAACACACCTTAACCCCTACATACTTAGAACTTTGGAAATTTTCTATATTGTCTATTAAAACATATTTTTAAGAATACGAATTTTCAAGAATCCATTAATATAATATTCTTTTCTTGTGTAATTAATTTAACTAATATTCAATAATAGTATATTATCTACCAGGCAGAGAAAGCGTCAATTATACAGCTGAGCTCAAGTTCGAAGGCGAGTCTTCTGAATTGAGCGAAGCTGGTTAAAATCTTCCTTTGTCGTGTTGTATATGCTATTTTTTTCAAGCGTGTTTAATTTAAATAAAATAAAAATAAAACTACTTTTTTAGGTTATGTAGGTACTTTAAGATGTGCACGTTAATTATTGCGACATTTTGACGTGAATTTGAATGACACACATACAAATTTAGTTAGGTTAGGTTAACAATTTATTTATAGGTACGTTCGTACGTTCGTAGATAGAAGCACGCTTCGTATGGAATTTCAATATATTTTCATTATTGTACGGCGTACAATAATAATTTGATTTTGTACTATTTCAAAACGAAGTTTTCTATATAGAGTTAAGAACGTTATAATACGAACATTTTAATACGCTTGAAAAAATCCATTAATACCTGCTTTTAATTATATACTCTATTACAGCAGCATATTTGAAGGCGTGGCGCCGATGGACTCCGTATATGCCTGTACTTATAGTTTTGCATTTTGGATGACATTCTGTCTGCAAATATTTGTATAAATTATTTTTTAACGTCCTGGATATACCTAATCATGTATATAAATTATGCGACTATAAAATTTACGATGAAAGCCTATGTTATATATGATTTTATGTTTGTTTGCTCTGAGTCTAGATCCTAAACATGCCTTTTAACGAAAATAATTGCTAATGTCTAGTATGATCCTGTAGATACGTATGAACAACATTTTTGGACCTCAAAGGCACCTTAATACAAACATAAATATATTCATCTTTGATTATATTTGTATATATATATATATATATATATATATATATATATATTGTATATTTGTATTATATTGTCTTTTTTAAAAACTGATACTGTTAAAAATAACAATTTTTCAAGCATGTATTAACAAAATATTCTTTGGTGTTGTAATTATGTGAAATAGATGAATAACCTTTTAGTTACATACATACAGTTAAAACGGCACGTTTGAGGACGTGACCCTGAATATACCATATTATTAAAAAAATTTTTCAAGGTTCGACCCCAAACATACCAATAGACTCCGTATATACCATAACTTATAATTTCTGGATCTTAAAGAAACCGCAATATGGACTCCAAAAATCCATGCATTGAACATATACTGTCAACAGACCTAAATACCACCTTTCTACGTTTACAGAGACCTTAAAAGTGCCATATTATATATAGTTATATATATACTTAAGATCTTAAACGAACCATACTGTTGATTAGTAGGTACGCCGTTACAAAAAAGGGTTAAATTGTAAAAATCTACATGGAAATCTAACTCGAATTACAATAATACAATATTTAAACGCTTATCATGTTCTTAGAGTTTATACATTGGAAAAATTTGTCCGTACCTATATTGAATACACAGTCAAAAGGTAGACTCCAAAACAACCATTTGTTAATTACTAATTTTCAACAGACCTCAAAACGGCCATATTATGTATAATGCGACCTTAAATGTGCCAAATTATATATAAGACCTTAAACAAACCACAATTTCGCTTATTCATTCCCAAATTACGCACAAAGCCAAATTTTTCATTAATCTATTTTGAAGGTTAAATCAAGCCTTTTAATCCAAAAATGTAATTAAAATTTTTGGACCCCAGAAGTACCCTGGGATAAACATATATATATATATATATATATATATATATATATATATATATATATATATATATATATATATATATATATATATTATATATATATATATATATATATATATATATATATATATATATATATATATATATATATATATATACAGTGTTTGGTACATCGATGCAAAGATTTAAAGGGTGATAGAGTACGTGATTTTGAGCCGATTTAAGCAAACATACCCATATACCAAGTGTTGCCGTTTTTGAGATAATGCCACTTTTAATATTTCTTGATTTTACCGTTTTTTTCTGCAAATATCGAAGTGTACAAGAGTAACAAGCCGTCTTATCGCAAAGTTATACTAAGTTTTTTTATTTCTTATGAAGTGATTGTTCATATATGTCTTTGGTTCTTGCCTAGAACTTCTTAAACATGAAAGTTTTAATTTGTAAAAAAGCAATCACTAAAATTCAAACGTGGATTTAGTCTAAAATCTTTCGTTAATTTTTTCCAATTTCAGTAAAACTTCCTTGGGCAATGGTCTTTAAGATAGCATGAATAGATTTACAAAAATTTTTTACAAACTGGAAAAATTGAATTTAATTACCAAAGTACCCCTAGGCGCATTCATAAAACGTAAAATAGCCCTTCATTATTTAGTTTAAATAGTTTAAAAAGCAGACTTTTAGAAAATGTCCGATTTATTAAAACATTAATAGTATTATTATTGGTGTTCAAAATTAGTACTGCACGAGGCAATATTATATTGAGTATCAAGAACAGTAAGGACGTTTACCGGTCGCCGGCCATGTTTGGAGGCTGAGCGATAGCAATTTGGCCGGAGACCGGTACAATTAATGTTCGTGATGCTCATACTATTTTGCACGATTGTATTAAATTTACCACAATTGAAATTATTTCCACTAAATAAACGAAAAGTCAAAAGTGACGTTTTAAATAGCAATGTAGATTCACTTGAAAATAAACTCGATTTTGCTAAGAAAATTTTACATTCCAGTGTTAGTGAGGTGAAAGAAATCTTGAATTCAGAAACAATTTCTGTAAACTCAAGTACTGGGTGGAGCGATAACCGCAAAACATTTTCTAAAAATCTGCTTTTTTAAACTATTTAAACTAAATAATGAAGAGCTATTTTACGTTTTGGCGAATGCTGATTGTAAATTATTCAATTGTAACTAAATTTTTATGACCATTGCAAGATTATGAAATTAAAAAAATTAACGAAAATTTTAGACTAAATGTGAATAATGCTTTACAAATTAAAACTTATGTTTAAAGTTCTCAAGAACAAGACAGTTTACTTTTCTGATAAAATAATATGAACAATCATTCATAATAAAAAACTTATATAAGTTTGCGATAACCTATGTACACTTCGATATTTGCGATAAAGCACGTAAAATCAGAATTAAAAGTGGCATTATCTCAAAACGAACATCTTGTATATAATAGTTATGCTATAAATCGACTCAAAATCATATTATCACTTTAAATATTATAGCATCATGTCATAACACTGATATATATATATATATATGTATATAATATATATAAATAATTATATTATTAATATTAATGGCAGTATAATCAATGAAACACTTCCCCAGACAGCGAGGTGTAAACAAAAGTATTTCATCAAAGCAGAACCTAACACTCCCGATTACTTCTTCTTGCATAAGAAACACAAGTATACAAATAACAATAACAAAAAATTATTATATACTGCATATGCGAAATTCCGATTTATTAAAATTTAATCAATTCCAAAAACTGGGTCTGTTACCATAAGAAAAGCTTTCTGAAAATCAAAACGTTAAAACTAAAATAACATCGGAATTTTTACTGCAATCTTGGTCTAAATTTTAAATTACCTCAAGCACTATCATAAACAAATATATTTATATACTAATATGTTATAACAGCAAAAACATAACGTTGCCCAGCGTCCTTTCACCACTTCCGCGTACCCATTGTGTTCCTGGTCTAAATTACATCACTATCAGCCGACACCCTTGTATCATAAAGCGTCATTTAACACAAATTTACCAAAATCCTGAGAGGGCACATTACTTTAAATAACCCTGTGAATACTCAAACATATAATAATCTAGCATTTTAACTTCTACCAAACATTAGCACGTGATAAATTTCTATTATTTTTATAAATCACGGTAATAATGTCTAGATTTTCGATAAATCCACAAACGTGACAATTTAGACCTTCTAGATCTGCCGAAATGCTTCAGTAATGCAAAGTACCCAATACACCTTGTCCACAACGGTACTAAATTTACACAAGTAGAAGTAAAGTTTCTAAAACAAAATCTTAAAACACGGTGCTCATGCTTGTTAAATGAAGACGTTTTTCCTTGATAAAACGGCAGACGATAAACAATTTGTTAGAAGTATAACTATAATCAATAACCGCATAAAATCGAATTGCTAACACTTGTAGCACAGATACTGTACAATCCTAACAAAATCGACGGAACACGTCTTCAACAGTTAACCATAAACGCCGTCGGGGAGTCGAAAGACCCGACAAAAATAATTCGTAAGCTACATCTTAATTATTTTAAATCTCAAACTCGACTTAGAAAATCTAAACTTGGACTGTCAATTCAACGAATGCAAGAAAATATAAGATAACACTACCAATTACTGTAAACTGAACCAAATAATTCCTTAACAATATTTACAAAAGCTGCAAAGCCAGACTAAGTCACTGTTCAATATAATCGATTTTATGCAAACAACTAGATATCAAAAGCAAATGCCTTAGCTCTCACGACATTAAAGTGTTAAACGTCGTATTATATGTCAAATTATCGTCATGTTACTGATTGGTAATAGCATATGGGTAGGCGTAAGACCTTACATTGTAGGTGCAACTAGCGAGATAAAATTAAGTTCAGAAATTATTTAATTTAAAACGTAATACATTCTAAAAGTTTTACATTAGGATTTCGTTTTGTGATTCAATTTTGCGTATTTTTGTGTAGTCTCTCAACACTGCTATTGTCTAACTTAAGATACTAATTTACACCAACTGTTCAAACTGAAAACCATCTTTTCCCAAATATAACCGACCTGTTTTAATATTGTTCACCCGTTCCAGTCAATCGGGTGTAATATCTATTTAAAGTAGCGTTGCAAATTCAGATCTAGCAATGTTATCATTTTCAAAGAGGGGCTGCACTTGGGAAACATGGTGTGGTATGAAGGTAGTAGATTTTTGTAGTACCTTGTGAACGTCATGATACTGGGATAATTTAATGTTGCAGATATTTGTCGAGTATTGACATAGGGATCTTCTTCTACTCCATTTAAAATCTGCTCTTCTAGTTGAACAGTACTCCTTGCTCTTGACCGACCGGTGCCCTCGTTCTTCCGAAAAATCAACCAGCTTCACAAACATGCTCATTCAGTCTTCGAAACACGTTTGCAGTAAGATGTCTCCCGCTAGGAAAACGCGCGCGATATTCTCGTTCTGACATGTTACAGTTTCTCTCACCAAACCATATAACCATATCAACATACTCATTAAAACTGAAATCTGTTGTTTAAGTAAACCATACAAGATAACAAAGAAAGTAGTACGAAAAACAAGGATGATGCAAAATTAGAGCAAAGCAAAACTTAGAGATGGCACGAAGTAGCAAAGTAATACGAATTAGAAACAGGCGTTTGGCACTTAGCTGTACAGTGTTGTCATACGTTTTTTAACGGATATACCAAAATGAAAAAATGTTGACATAAAAATTTCAAGGCTAGAAGACAATTATACGCAAACATTGTTTATTTCAAAGTGTAGTCTTTTAGTCAGCAGATCATTAAATAATAATGCTTATTTCAAAACTAAACATTGAGGCTTGACGACGTCGTAAAGACAGGTTCATTATTTTAGTATTAAGGTGTTCGACTCAGAATTGTACAAGGAATATCGCTACTTGGAGCTTTTGCGTCAATTTGTATACACCCTGTATATACTACGTGGATTCGTAATGTTAGGCCTAAATTACTTTGTACCTTTTTTAATCAAAGAGACTGTGACTACTTTCAGAACTAGCCCTATTTGTATTAACATTATTGTAAATCAATCGAATTCCTTGCAATTTTCCATTCAGAATAATTTTTACACACCAGGCCCCATCCTAAAGTTTTGTTCAAGTTTTACATTAGATCTGAGTAGTGCGATAAGCAATACCACCAATTACATTAAACTTTGGTTATAGTTCGTATAATTGTTTATGACTTTAATAATTTCTTTAACTTTGTATTCAAGATAAAAAACTATTAAAATGATTATTATAAGTTTTTGTTATGAACGAATAAGTTCAAAGGTAAATATGTAATTAAAAATTATTATTAATTTTATTAAATACATAAATAAAAAGTTTACCTCGAGTAGGATTTGAACCTACGACCTGTACAGGGTGTTTTTTTTTCGTTAATATTATAGGGTATAGGCTAAACGGTAAGGAATACAAAAAAACTAAGATACGTGTCCCGTTCTCTTTTTTAGTGTTTAGTTTAATGGTGCAATCGGATCTACGCTAACTAAATTGGTTTCCAAGATACAGAGTGATTCTCAAAATCTACCGCTTTTTATTATCTCTTATGACTCGGTTATTTAAGGAGATAAAAAAAAGCTTTAGATACGAAAGTTTTATGACTTTTTACGTTGAATCCAGTGGCGTTCTTAAAAAAAATATAGATGTTTGATTTTTTGAGATATTATCAAAAGTAGCATTTTCTTAAATGGGACACCCTGTATCTGATAATCTCAAAAAATTGCATTTTTTCTTGAGATTGCAACAATATATAACACTTAATATTTTGCATTGTCCTAAATAGCTAAAATACTAAAAAAACATTTTTTTTTAGTTGGCCATGGATTTAATCAATTCTTTATTTTATAATAGGCATAATAAAATTGCAGATAATAATAATAAAACATTAATAAACTAAAATAACAACTACAAAAAACAAGAAAAGATTTATAACAACTCAACAGTAATTATTTCAAATACTTATATATAACAATTAGCATAGGTGGTTAATCACAAAAGGTGCTCAAATTGTCTTCCATCCTGCTCGATGCATTTTTGGGCTCTGCTTGTAACTGAACGAGTGGCGTTATAGATTTGAATATTTTGCACTCTTCCAACGCAATTAATAAAATTTGCTCTGAGTTCTTCTACAGTATTACTTCGGGTTTTATAGACTTCATTTTTGATAGATCCCCAAAAATAAAAGTCGAGTGGCGTCAGGACGGGGGAACGCGGAGGTCATCTGTTTGGTCCATATGTACCAAGCCAATTTTCGCCAAAATTGACATTTAGTAAGTCCCTTACATGTGGCTATTATGTGCTGGAGCACCGTCTTGTTGTAAATAAACATTATTTCTTGCAGCTAATGGCATGTTATCCAACTCCATTATTACACATTCTTCCAAAATTTGGATGTATCCTTGAGCATTCAAATTTTCATTAAAAATTCTGTAGTTAAGGACTCTGTTTTGATATAGCGCCACCCATACATGGAACCCAAACCGTCCTTGTTGTATCCTGGCGACCGTCTGATGAGGGTTTATGTTTGACCAATATCGATTATTATGTCGATTAAAAATTCCTTCGCTAGATATAAAAGCCTCGTCGGTCCATATTATATTTTGAAAAAAATTGGGATGCCGATTAATCTGCTGCGAATACCAATGACAAAATGTTAAACGCCGCTCTTCATCTCTAGGATGTAAGTTATGAACCTTTCTTATTTTATATGGTTTATGCTTATGCTTTCTTAACGTTTTTAAAACTTTAGATGTACTTGTGCCAATATCTTTGTCAATATTACGGCTAGATATCGTCGAATCAGCAGCAACACAAGCTAATGTATTTATTTCATCTTTTTCTCTATTTGCCTTATTGTAAATCTTACTTCTTGGTTTTCCAAATGATCCATACTCACTTAAATTGTGATATAATCTTTCAAATATTTGTTGTTCTGGCTGTCGTCGTTCCGGATAACGCTCAAAATATAAGTCTAGAGCTGCGTATTTATTTTTATTAATCTCAATGTAGCACTCAAGCACATTTAATTTTTCATAATTTTGAAAATTATTCATTTTAATCACTTTGTTTAAAAAATATAATCGGAAACGAAATAAGAATACAAATACATAATTGTTACTGAATTTTATGACATGTAAGCAAACAAAAACAATTGCTTAAAACATTCAATTAATGGCCAACTAAAAAAAAATGTTTTTTTAGTATTTTAGCTATTTAGGACAATGCAAAATATTAAGTGTTATATATTGTTGCAATCTCAAGAAAAAATGCAATTTTTTGAGATTATCAGACACAAGGTGTCCCATTTAAGAAAATGCTACTTTTTATAATATCTCAAAAAATCAAACATCTATATATTTTTTTAAGAACGCCACTGGATTCAACGTAAAAAATCATAAAACTTTCGTATCCAAAGCTTTTTTTGTCTCCATAAATAACCGAGTCATAAGAGATAATAAAAACCGGCAGATTTTGAGAATCACTCTGTATCTTCGAAACCAATTTAGTTAGCATAGATACGATTGCGCCATTAAACTAAATACTAAAAAAGAGAACGGCACACGTATCTTAGTTTTTTTGTATCTCTTACCGTTTAGCCTATACCCTATAATATTAACGAAAAAAAAACCACCCTGTACAGGTCGTAGGTTCAAATCCTACTATTTATGTATTTAAGTATTTAATAAATTAATAATAATTACTAAATTATTGTATTTATTTGACTTTTGGAATGAAAATTTAGCTCAAAACAGATGATGCAAAGATTTAAAGTTGAGTTTGAATCGTTGATGAAATACTAGTGGGAAATTCTAGTTTGTATTCTAGTTTAGAAAGTAGTATAAATGAAAGTATCAGGTGTAAAACTGTGCTTCCGCCGTTTTTTTAAATAAATGAAAAATTTAAACTTAAAAACTAGTAATACTTCTTCGATTCAAAGCATTGTCAATCACTGGCCACTACCTTCCTCCATCATTCAGGCAGCATACGAAAAAAACTTACCATCTTTTGAGGTGATACACGAATTAATCTAATTTTCACTTACCATTTCAACGTTTGCAGACTTCTTTTGGCCACTTTTGCAACATGAGGTTGAGCATTGCCATGCAGCAAAACTACTTTATCATATCTCTCCTGGTATGGCCGACGTTTATTTTCAACGCCCGACTCAAACGAATAATTGCGTTCAATATCCAACATTTGACTTGGTTTTAATAACTCATAATACAGCACGCCGAGCTGACCTCCACTTGATTTTCTGCGCTTATTGTTACCGTAATGAACTCATTTTTCATCCCCAGTCACAATGCGATGCACAAGCAAACAGGCACCGTCCAACACCTTCTAAATTTCAACTTCTACGGCAGCCAATTCTCTTGCTTCTGAATCATCTCCATAGCTTTGAGGCGTTTTGAAATGGTGTGTTGAGTCCCTCCCAATGATTCTGCCAATTTTTCTTGACTTTGACACGAGTCTTGGTCTAGTAACGATCCCAATTCTGCATCTTCCAAAATTTTCTCTCTCTTACTCCACTATGCCGGTGAAAATTGCCGTTCTTGAATCAACACATTCCTTCGCAAATTTTTTCATATTGAAATAGAAAAATAAATCTTCCCGCAAATGATAAAAATTAGGCTCTTAGTACATTTTTAATCGTGGATTGAAAAAAAAAAATAACAAAAATCCACTAATGCTGTTATGTGTTTATGTTTAAAGATGCTCAAATTAACTGAAATACGCTATTGATCTATTTGTTTCGACCACCGCTTGCCGCTAGAGCCATGCACGAGGATAGATCAAACAATTTCTAGAACAAGACGGAAAAAAAACTTTTTGAGGAAAATCGTATTTATTTTTCTACATATTCTCCTTTCAGCTGCACACATTTAGTCCAAAGCTTTTCAAGACCCTTCAACTCTTTACAAAAATAAGATCTATCCAAACCTTTAAAATATCCATTTACAGCTTTGATGATTCAGTATTCGATGAACATTTTTTCCAGCCAACCATTTCTTGTGATAAGGAAACACGAAGTAATCTGAGGAGCCAAGTCTGGCAAATGGGGTGCATGTTTAATTAACTGGAATCGTAGTTCGTACAGGTTAACCATCGCAATTGCCGACTTGTGGGATGGGGCGTTCTCCTGGTGATACAAGACCTTTTTTTTGCCAAATGAGGCTTTTTAAGTTTGATTTGTTTTTCCAGTCTATCTAATAACGACGCATAATACTCTCCCATTATTGTCCTCCCGTGTTACAAGTAATCAATAAAAATTATCCCTCGGGAATCCCAAAATACGGTAACTATATCTTTACCAACAAACGGAATCGTCTTTTCCTCTTTTGGAGTTGGCTCTCCACGTTTTGTCGATTGCTTTGACTGCTCATTGGTATCCGGAGTGTAGTGATGAATCCACGGTTCGTCAACTGTTATAAAACATCGCAAACAAACTTGTTCATTACGGTTGAACATGTCTACAAATTGCTGAGAAATGGTCACTCTAACTCGCTTTTGGTCGACCCATCTACCACTAAGCTTTCTCATGTCCAAATGTTGATGTAAGAAGCAATATACACGGTTGTATGTTATGCTTACTTTGTCCGCTATCTCTCTCAGCTTTATTTGGCGATCCTTCATCACGATTTGATGGACTTTTTCAATAGCTTCTTCATCGGTAGGTATTTCTGGTCTACCAGAGCGTGGTGCATCCTTTATACTTGTTCTACCGCGTTTAAATTCAGCAACCCAGTTTGCAACTGTTCCATACAAAGGCGAAGACAACATGAAATTCATCTAACTCCGTTTTTATTTATTAAGCATTTAAGCCTTTAAAAAAGAAATGTTTTATCACTGCATGGAACTCGTTTTCATTCATGACTAGGAAAATGCACAAATTGTTTACTTGTATCAATAGTTACGGCATGTGTTTATATATAATCTGTTTGAAAATTTAACAACTGATATGGAAACAGCGGAAGCAAAGTTGTACACCTATGTAGGTTAATGTAAATTGCATTTTAAAGTATATCCCCTGTTCCAAATTGTAATTATTACGTGAAAAGAAATAAAATAAAGTTTGCACTAAATTGAGGGGCGAATATTAAAAAGGATACATTTAAGTCATGACGTAGCGTATGTTTGCTAAAAGTGTAGGTTACCTTTTTTATAAACGTATGGTACAACTTCGTTCAATCTCTTTTTTTGGAACACGTATTCTCAATGTAGTGCGTTATCCACGTAATATACATAATGAAAGGTTGCATTTTCTAAAAAAAAAAAATAATCACAAACAGAAATGCGTTTTCACGAAAGTTGTAAGTAATTAATATACCTTTGCACATTTTTATAGTTCAATCTTCAATTGATAGAAATAATCATCCACCATGTGCACATGAGGATGCCCAAAACCTGCGAGTGGTACGATACAACTAGGATTTATATCAGTATTTGTATATCCACAACATGTTTCAACTGGTGGATATAATGTTTCCCATTTTCGGGTCAATTTAGTTGCTTCAATTGACTTACACCCAACAACTCCCAAATATCCAGGAGTTTTTTTCCAAACTTGACAATTTAAAAAGTAATTTTTATCAATAGTTAATTTATCTGTAACTATAATTTTCATTTTCACTAAAAATTTTGAAGTACTGTTAGTCCCAAATTTTTATTTTTGACGTTACTTTAGCCTAGCAACAAACATCATTATATCATCTTATAATTCTGTTCGTATAAGCAAATACACTTAACTTATAATAGGTACAACTCCGTCTTAAATCGGGAATCTACTACATCAGCGCCTCTAGCGGCTTCAGGTGCTTGGTAACTGCTGTCAAATTGAGATTTAATACAGTTTCTTCCATTAAAAAATAAATAAAGTTCGTTAATTAGTGAATAATGTCGTCTAAACGAGGTGCGGTTTGTGCAATGTATGGCTGTACTCAAGTCGGGCTGGCGAGAGGTGTCTTATGACTTATCTTTTAGTAAAGCATGGTTTAAGATTTTAAAAACGTATGTTGTTATTGGTTCATACAGTTAGTACTTTTGAGTACCAACAAAACATCGTCAATGTTTCTAGGTTATTTTCAAATTTAATAAAATTATTGTTCGAATATTGCGGGATTAAGCATCCTAAAGTTCTTAAAAATCTCCATCCACTCGTATAAATAAAGTCGAATTTCGTTTAAGGTCTGTTCGCACTTATTACAATAATTTTCAATAAGAGACAAATTAGCTAGCAGTAGGCAGTGCCCGAATGAAGTGCGAAAAGTTTGGTTAATTGCGGAGGATAGTTTTTAGTAGACAGATCTCACTGCGTCAAAAGAGTCAAGACTGTAATTTGGTTATCGAAGCCACTTATAAATAAGTGATTTTGTTATAAATAAATACACTGTATTGGATATTAAAAATGAGATTTATTATTAGTTAATAATACAACCGATTTTAAAAATCTCAGTTTACAGCTTGTCAATATATATATATATATATATATATATATATATATATATATATATATATATATATATATATATATATAACAGTGTAAACCTAAACAGCTACAGGTATATGTTAAACATAATAATTCTTTACAACGTTATAAAGCAACTAAGATTCTAATTTTTGCCATTTTCCGACATTGATTACTAGAGGTTTTACCATTTCCTCAACTCTTTTTTGAACGTCCCACCACTGGTTCATCTCCTTTTCAGCACGTAAAATACACTTTTGCCACAGTTCTCCAGTTACTTGGATTAATGAATCCTTCCATAGCGATAAAACATTCTCGTCGCTGAAGCCCTGTCTTCCAACGTTTTTGTTGTAATACTGTTTACAATTTGCCCATATTAACTCGATAGTAAAATTTGATGTCCCCATTGACGAGCGATTTCATCAATTGCATATATTTTTGGAACTTGTAAATCCTTGGCAGTTTGTAATAATTCCACTTTCAGCATATCATTCGAATGAGGAATGTTGTGTTTTCTTAAAAATTGATCTTCTTTCTCACAACTACTTGAAGATAATTTTTCTACTAATGTAGAATGATAACTGGCATTGTCAAGAATTATCAAACTTGGTTTTTCTAAATTTGGTAAAAGCTGTTCTTGAAACCATTTTTGAAATAAATCAGCGTTCATATTATCGTGGTAGTCTGTTGTCTTACCTTTACTGGAAAATACCAATGATGAATTAGATATAAAACCATCCTTGTTGCCAGCACTTAGTACAATAAAACTAAAATTTATTCGGTTAAAAATATTTTTAACAAATCGGACTATTTTAATTACCGTTTCCCTTCTCCTAGCGGTTTGTTTTTTATGCTTTTCAAATCATTATCATGCCATGATTTTCGAACGCTTCCTCGACTAAAAATCCACGTCTCATCTAAAAAGACAGGATAGTAACAAATTTCACAACCTTTATTAACAAAATATTTTCGCAAAAATGTTGCTCGAGCACCAGCAATATGAACCTGCTTCATTAAACGTCTTCTTCCATCGTCAACTTTGAATTCAAAACCAATTTTGTGTAACAATTGTTTCAAACTCGTTTTACTGAAGGTAATCTTCTTTAAGTTCAGTTTGGAGTTTTTCGATAATAATATGTGAGCCTAAAATTAAACAGTGATTAACTCCATTTCAACAATAATTTCTGAATTATTTACCAGTTGCATGCATGGTGTACATTTTTCGTTTCAAAATGTCTATGTTTTTGCGGTGAATCCGGCCCCGATTTCCCAGATTCTGAAGCGAGAGCCATTCTTGCCTTTGTCCGAGTTACGGTTTTCTCGGAAATGCCGCATGTGAGAGATGTTCGCTGCAACATAATATTACATAAATATAAATTTAAATAGTGAAAATTATTAGCATACCAGGATAATGGAAGTTAAAGGTAAACTTGGCCTCCCGTTATTACGTTCCATCTCGAAATAATGCAGTATATTCATTAACATTACTTGAGTTTGGCTTTTAAAAGATTTACCTTTTAATGACATCATTACTTGCTGCAAAATAAATAAATGCATTCAATCAATTGGAAATACACTTTGCATTATCAACTTACCTCGTAATAGTGAATATTAATAATACTAGTTTTGAAAAAAACTGTTGTTTACAAATGCAATGGAAACTAATAAATTATTATAACTACAAAACACGATGTGATTATACGAAACGAAATACGAAGAATAATTTCAGGTTAAATAGCCAAGAAGACATCTGACAGTGTCATGCGCTTTGTCTTTAGAATCGACATACGTTTTTAAGTAAATATATAGAGGACGTATAAATTATAACCCGTCTTTCTTTAAGTGAGAACTTCGCACTAAGATAAAGGGAAACAGATGCATTTCACGGTAATAATTATATCCCCATTCTCGAGTCCGCCATGAGACACCTCTCCCCGGCGCTACTATAGCTATAAATTAAAAAACAATGGCAATAGATCATTTTATCGCATGCCAAAAGATCTTAATCTGTAAGTATAGAAGCTATTTCTTATCTAATTTAATTTCAAATTGAACGAAGATTATTTAGATCTTATATATATTTATTATCTAATACATATTCTAGCCTAACATTGTGGATTTCTGCTTCTAAACGACAAGACTTGGACAGCATTTTGAAAACTAAGGGCTCGAATTATTTCTACAGTACATATGTCGTATGTTAGGACCATTTCGAAGTGGAATGTTTTAGAAATAAAAATTTATACAGTCAGGCGTACGTTTACGTCAGTATTTAGTTTATACATTTATAAAAAAGTACATTTAATGAAAGCAATTTTACTTTATACACACATAACCACCATTACCTATATTTTCTTTTTTAGCCCTCTTCCCGGATCGGTACCAAATCGTAAATTAACAAATTAAATGAAAATAGAAATAAGTTAGTCTTAGAAAAGAAAAATTTTAAATTAAAAAAAATTTCTCATAATTAAAATGGAATGTGCCACTTTTTGTGATTAACAATTCTTTTGGCGAGGCGAAGCGCAGCGTAGCCGTGCTAATGAAAAGAATTGTGTGTCACAAAAAGTCACTTTTAATCCGAATAATACATACTACTTTTTCTGCGACCCAAAGAACCGGATTCAAAATAGTAAATCAAATTACTAAAAAAAAATTAATAAATAAAATCAACTCCTGTTGAATTTTTGTTTTACATTTTATTTATTTCGTCAAAGTGACACGTAAAAACTCCTATTGCGAATTTTCTGATTGAAAATGTTTGAAATGAATGAGAATGAAGGCGATACACCATTTTACAATGTGCAGAAGAAGTATTATCAGATCTTCTGCCCGTTAAATCTAAAGACGTATATGAATATACCTATAAGAAATTTGTAAATTGGTGTAGCGAGAACAATGTAAAATCATACACTGAAAGCGTACTACTAACTTACTTCTCCGAATTGTTCAGTAAAATAAAGGCTTCTACCCTCTGGTCGCAATATTCTATGGTGAAGGCAACACTATGTTTAAAATGGTAAAAGTAAATGCAAATTTCTCAAACTTTAGGGCACTTTTGAAAAAACTGAAAAGTGCACGTGATAGTAGAGGGATGTAAGTTAATGACTGTCTATACCTAATCATCGCTGCAGTGTATGCATAAGGTAAAAGTAAATTAAAATTTCTCAAAATTTAGGACACTTTTAAAAAAACGGAAAAGTGCACGTGATAGTGAAGGGTTCTAAGTCAATGAGGCTCTGTAAGATTCGCTGTCGTGTTTCTTTTTTTTTTCAAAAAACGAATTTGAAAATTCGCTTTTTTACCTATATACGTATACATATGGTAAAAGTAAATGCAAATTTCTCAAAATTTAGGGCACTTTTGAAAAAACTGAAAAGTGCATGTGATAGTAGAGGGATGTAAGTTAATGACTGTCTATAATCTCCGCTGCCGTGTATCCTTTTTTTCAAAAAACGAATTTTAAAATTGTTTTTTTTTACCTACATACGTATACATATGGTAAAAGTTAATGCAAATTTCTCAAAATTTAGGGCACTTTTGAAAACACTGAAAAGTGCACGTGATAGTATAGTGATGTAAGTTAATGACTGTCTATAATCTCCGCTGCCGTGTATCCTTTTTTTTCAAAAAATGAATTTTAAAATTGTTTTTTTTACCTACATACGTATACATATGGTAAAAGTAAATGCAAATTTCTCAAAATTTAGGGCACTTTTGAAAAAACTGAAAAGTGCACGTGATAGTAGAGGGATGTAAGATAATGGCTGTCTATAATCGCCGCTGTCGTGTTTCCTTGTTTTCAAAACACGAAATTGATAATTCGCTTTTTTACCTATATACGCATACATATGGTAAAAATAAATGCAAATTTCTCAAAATTTAGGGCACTTTTGAAAAAACTGAAAAGTGCACGTGATAGTAAAGGGATGTAAGTTAATGACTGTCTATAATCTTCGCTGCTGTGTATTTTTTTTTCAAAAAACGAATTTGAAAATTCGCGTTTTACCTACATACGTATGGATAAGGTAAAAGTAAATTCAAATTTCTCAAAATTTAGGACACTTTGGAAAAAACGGAAAAGTGCACGTGATAGTGAAGGGTTCTAAGTTAATAACGCTCTATAAGCTTCGCTGCCGTGTTTCCTTTTTTTTTTCAAAAAACGAATTTAAAGTTCGCTTTTTTATCTATATACGCATACATATGGTAAAAGCAAATGCAAATTTCTCAAGATTTAGGGCAATTTTGAACAAACGGAAAAGTGCACGTCATATCAGAGGGATGTAAGTTAATGTCTATAAGCTTCGCTGCCGTGTTTCCATTTTTTTTTTCCAAAAAACGAATTTGAATATTCGCTTTTTTACCTGCATACGTAGGTATGCATAGGGTAAAAGTAAATGCAAATGTCTCAAAATGCACGTGATAGTAGAGGGATGTACATTAATGGCGGTCTATAAGCTTCGCTGTCGTGGTTCCTCTTTTTTTTCAAAAAACGAATTTGAAAATTCGCTTTTTTACCTATATACGTATAGGTACATATGGTAAAAGTAAATGCAACTTTCTCCAAATTTAGGGGAGTTTTGAAAAAAACTGAAAAGTGCCCGTGATAGTAGAGGGATATAAGTAAATGACTGTTTATAATCTTCGCTGACGTGTTTCCTTTTTTTCAAAAAACGAAATTGAAAATTCGCTTTTTTACCTATATTCGTATGCATAAGGTAAAAGTAAATTCAAATTTCTCAAAATTTAGGGCACTTTGGAAAAAACGGAAAAGTGCACGTAATGGTGAAGGATTCTAAGTTAATGACGCTCTATAAATTTCGCTGCCGTGTTTCCTTTTTTTTTCAAAAAACGAATTTAAAAATTTGCTTTTTTATCTATATACGTATGCATAAGGGAAAAGTAAATTCAAATTTCTCATAATTTAGGGCACTTTGGAAAAAACGGAAAAGTGCACGTGATAGTGAATGGTTCTAAGTTAATAACGCTCTATAAGCTTCGCTGCCGTGTTTCCTTTTTTTTCAAAAAACGAGTTTAACAAATTCGCTTTTTTACCTGTATACGAATGCATATGGTAAAAGTAAATGCAAATTTCTCAAAATTTAGGGTAAAAAACAAAAATTGCGTGTGATAGTGTTGGGTTCTAAGTTGATAACTGTAAGGTTCAGTGCCGTTTCCTATTTTTTTCAAAAAACGAGTTTAAAAAATCCGCTGTTTTACGTATATACCTATGCACATGGTTCGCTTTTTTGTCTATAATAAAAAAATCGTTTTATTGTAATATATAATAAGCAGGTACAACAACAATAATGTAACTAATGTAAACACACACCTTCACAAACAATTAACAAATGCATTTTTTCCCAAAATATGAAAATATGTGTAGAACACTTCACCTTCACCGTAACTATATTTTCTAGATAATATTGCAGCTTTTAATTGTACTATTATTTCGATAGGTGTATTTATAAGCTACATAATTTTAATCGACCATCATTTTGCATTTTAAGTTTGAATGGGAATTTGTCAAGGTCATTAGGCCTAGAAAAACAATTTTAGGTTAATTATGTAGAAACAAAATTAATTTACCTACATAATTATGAAAAGGCAGCAGCAAATCCGTTAATTTTAATACCCAGTCCATCTTTAGGAATTACTTTACATTGAAAATATCTTCTTAATTAGTAGTAATAATTAATACTTCTATTTCAACATTTTGAGTACCATCACTGCTGTTCATAAGTTAGTAGTTTTTTTTCCACTATAAGGTTGGTACCGCGTATAAAAGAGTATTTAAAATAAATGAATGTTTTCAGCCAGTTAATTTAATTTTCTATAATCATTATATTTTGAGAACTTTAAAGACAAATAAATTTTATTTTAAAATTTATTGTAAGGTTTGTTATGAACGAATAAGTTCAAAGGTAAATATGTAATTAAAAATTATTATTAATTTTATTAAATACATAAACAAAATGTTTACGTTGGGTACGATTTGAACCTACGACCTGTACCTTGCTGTACCACGCTTACCAACTGCGCCATCAAGGTTCAAGCCCCCAATCAATGTAAATTTTGTGTTTATGTATGTAGAACTGATGTAAATTCTAAATATAATGAGATTACAATCAAATCACTTATATTAATATTGTAGGCTCACATTCTATTAATATAAGTAATTTGATTGTAATCTCATTATATTTAGAATTTACATCAGTTCTATACATAAAGACAAAATTTACATCGATTGGGGGGGCTTCAACCTTGATGGCGCAGTTGGTTTGTGCGGTACTCTAGCAAAGTACAGGTTGTAGGTTCAAATCCTACTCGAGGTAAACTTTTTATTTATGTGTTTAATAATTTTTTTAAATTTGTTTGCTTAATTTATAAAAGTAAAAACATTTCTACTGTATTATAAGCAACCGGAAATTGTATGTATGGACAACTAACAGTTTTATTGCTGCTCTTAATACATACTTTTAAACCTTACAATAATCACTACAAATCAATGACCAATTAATTTATTCAAACATTACATTAAATTAAATCTTATTACAATTAAGGCAACTCTTATAATTACATTTAAATCGAACAAAAACGTAAATTGTCCTAAACTATTTTATTTTTTTTTCAATTTCTTATTAAATTTAGTTTTAATCCCCATTTTTCGTTTCAGTTGTAATTCTTCATGATCAACTTTAGGGCATTCCCTTTTTTTATGACCTGGTTCGTTGCAATGAAAACATGTCTAAAAAAAATTACAAAGTTAAAAATTAATAGTAATAATGCATTTTACTTGATCAAAAGTAATTTCTTTACACTGATGGTTAGTTTGTGCACATCTATTGCATTTATGACAATGAGCCCAAGTAGGTTTAACACATCTTTCACATTCTTCACAATGTACATATGTACGCCCGTCCTTTGAAGTACATGCATTACATATGTCACAATGTCGATTTTCAGTTGAGACCCACCGATTACACTTATCACAATATTCATAACCCTCCTCAGTAGGCAATAATACAGAACTAAAACCATTTTATTAACTACATCCTGTTGTGTTAGAAACAATTACCATATGTCTATATTTGTGAATATCCTAACTGGAGATCCTTGTTTACGACCCTTTTTTCCATCATGAAACAAAGGATGATTATCGTAATCTACTTTATAATCCAACATTGCAAAATTTGAAAGTCTGTTTAGAATTTGTGGTTCCATGAAGTATGGAAATATAAACAAAACTGGCAAATCAGGAATAAGATTATGAAAGCTCTTATTTAAAGCATTAATGGATGCGATTGTTTGTGCTATAAGTTCAACTCTTCCTCCAAATGGTGGATCCATGACTATCACTAGGTCTTTATTTCTGAAAATGGTAAGTTCAATATAAAATGTAATATGTGACAATCTTACCCATTCGTTTTAAGAAAATCATGAAATAGTTCTCTTGCATTTTCAGAAAAAAAGTGATTATTAAACATATTATACCAACAATATTGAAGTGGGCCAAAAAATGAATGGAATCGTTTATCGATATCTAACAATAAACTAGTCATATCACAGAGTGTAGAAATATATTCATGTAAGCGTGGAGCTCCTATACATACCACATTTCTATAAGAAAGCTATTTAATTAGAATTTAATACATATGTAGTAATCACCTAAACCTTTGTTGCTTCATAATTTCAACTAATGTTTTAATTGTAGTTTTTGAAAATAAGAATTGAGCTTCTATTTTGGGGTTATCTAGAGGGTGAAGAAACTCAGAAGGATGTGTTAATTGGTAGTCGCTTATGTTCTCAACATATTTATGGTCTTTATGTTTATTTTTATATTTCAGTAAAATAAATTCATCACAAGTATGGCAATAACTGCGTAATGCAGGTGAGAGTTCCATAACCTTCAAATCATAACTGACAAATAAATATTATTACCACAAAATAATGCATACACTATTAAGTGTTAAAAATAGTTTTTTATGATCCACATTCTTATATTTTTTAATTTCCTTTTTCCAACGTATTTGCGATTTATCACCTGATTTATCTTTTGTGCTTTCATTTAAATAAAATGGGCAGTCTTTCCTATCACGGCAAGCAGAGCATGAATAGTAATTTTTCCGTTCTCCACCAGACACACGCGAAAATAATACTGTCGGTCCATGAGGGCATTGTGGATTATTTTTTAGGTCTTCGAGTATTACCTCCGTGTGAGACATGATTTACAACAATTACTATACTTCAGAAATAATTTTATTTAATAGTATTAAAAACTCAGAACAATTATCAGAATGGTAGGTAATTGATTGTATAAATAACAACAAAACACTTGTTTTGTGGTACAATTGAGGTTATTCGACGAAAATTTAATAGTTACCATATCGAATACAGTGCTGCCAGTTTGTGGAAAGGTAACCAGAAGCATTGTAAATGCAATCTGTGCTTTACTTCAGGACCAAGAACCACAGAAGGAGGGACAGAGGACACTCGAGTCGTTTTATGAAATTAAAGATGTTATGATGTATGCAATTGTTTGCAATACAAGTATGTACCGCAACCACAATATTTTTCATATGAAGTACGTAAGCGTTTAGAGCCGGCTGCACGATTGAAAGTTAAACCTGTTCTTTATAAATCTTACGTTTAGCTAACTCTGAGCTATAGTTTGTGTTGTATAAACGATGGTTTAGTAAACGACTAGTTGCGAAAAACTTGAAGGAATTCTGAAGTTATTTGGTATCATAGATAAATGCCTGCATGTATAGTACATTCGATTGAAATTGTTAGGTTATTTGTTTGGACCACTTATCTATATATTAATTTGAAACGTGTTTTTGTACCCACTAAATTGAGACAACGGCTAAGTGTAAAAATTTGGTTGAGGTGTCTAAAAAAGGTCCTAGTCTGTAGATGCGTCATCAAAAGAGCAAAATAAAAAAGTCGAACGGTTCAGATGTGGCTCACCGGCGAAGTTGCATGGGCTTGAAGTTGAATTGGCGCGGAAATTTAAAAGTGACCGTCGAATGCGAAGGTTAAAAAAATCATGTTGTGTTAAAGCAACACTAGGAGCTAGTTAATTACGTTTCAAAACTAATAAATTTTAAGTATATGAAACGGCTTCGGACAAAGAAAGGGCCCTACATTTTGCAACAGAAGAGAAATGCGTTTTAATAAACGTGATAAAGAAATATAAGAACGTTCCCAGATAGAGTGTAAGCTTACAACAAGTCTGATTTTGGGTTGTTTTGCGCTGTAAGTCTGCAATACCAGACTAACGTAAGCTTACATTACGATTGAAGTTTGTTTGCTAAAAACTTGAATTGGATGATAAGTTTAATTCAAGCTTGCAATAACCTTGGGATGCAAACAGAATGTAGAAATCCCCAACCACAGATTTCTTACATCCTTTCTGTAAAGTCACGTGCGCATTTGTATACATCGTGGGTTAATTTCGCAACTGTTCGTTTTAAAAACCCTTTTTCATATAGTAATTAAAAAAAAAGAGAGTGCTCGATTCCGTACTAAAAATAAGAAGAGCATTTGATCGAAGCGATCAAGTGGGGAATTATCTAACTACAATGATCGTATTAATCGATAAAGCAGATACCTACACTTCCAGCTGAGAAATAAGGGAGTTTATTTAAATTGACGTTTTTATCTGAATTGTGTTTTCAGGAAATAAAATTACGAAATAAACAAAAAATATTATGTTATTATCAAAAGTACCTAACAAAAGCAAATGCAATTATTTTTACACAAAAGGACAATAATTAGAAATAAATTTTACAAAATAATATTTTAATCATAACTAAAACGTTATTAGTTACGGGGATATCAAAAGAACCTAGAATATACTTGAAATGTAAAAATAAATAAAAAATATTCGAAATTGTAACGAAAATAAGGAAAGGAAAAACAAAACAAATACCTAACTTACTTTTCCAGCTAAATTTCAATTAAAATATTTTTATTTTTTCCCACCGAGCTGGTAGCGTAGTGGTGACACGATCTGCTTAGCATTCGGGAGGTAATGGGTTCGTTCCCCGTTACCGTCTACCTTGTATGAGGTTTTTTCAGGGGGTTTCCCTCATACATATGTAGCGGCATGGTTACTGCGTATATGCACATCATGTGCAGCTGCTTAGGCATATGCTGGGGTAGTATTTCCCCCCCTTAATCCCACCATGCATATATACGTAATGTATGTATGTATGCTGGGAATCCATGATTGTGGCTGAAGGAGCTCGGAAAGCTCGAGCAGCCCGCCCTCCCCATTGGGGAGGGAATGAAATACGTGGCCTTTTCCTTTTTTCCCTCCAAGTCCGGTTTTATTATTAGACAGAAAATTTCTATAAATATAGTCACAATACTTTTTTATTAAAAGTTCAATAGAAACATCAAGTATAAAACGTTGCATTGTTTCTTTATGTTTTACACAAGGACATCAATCAAAATCCAAATGACTCTTTAAAATTATTTTTATTTTATTTTTTAAGTATAATATGTACCCATGTTTGGGTAATATATACATAACGCAGTCATGAATTTGGGCTAAAAAATACTAAATTCTTTTTTTACATAATTCAGTCTTTTTTTGTTATCCGTATATTTTTTAAATAAGACAAACATATGCTGGGGTTCAACTGTTTCTGACAACAAATTATCACAGAAAGTACAACGTATATTACGTTTTAAACAGTCCCCGTGGTTAAAAAAATATATCGATATAAATACCACCATGCGTCAGCAATCTCAAAATGAATTTGATAATTTTTTTTATAAATTAATGAGTGATAGTGTTTTTAAGAAGCTATACACCAATTTCGTAGGGGTCCAGTAAAATTAATTCACACGATGACCAAAAATTCTGCAGTATATGTGTGGTGGTGAGCATTTGGACCCAATATTGCCCTAAACCTATATTTACTCAGCAATTTTGTTGTGTATTCGGCAAAATAGATTCAGTTAATGGTTCCATGTGTGGTAGCCAGAATGAGGGCCGAATGTTGCTCAATATATTTATTAATATATTTATAAACCAATTTAATCGGGGTTGCGCCATAATAGGTTGTCTCGATGACCAACATATACGTTCACCCAATTTTAACAATGATAAGCTATAAAAGATAATGCTTAAAATAAAAACATGTAATATTGTGTATATATATATATATATATATATATATATATATATATATATATATATATATATATATATACCAAGTAATACTTATTCTAATAGAAAACTTAACATGCCTTAAAATAATAGTATATGACATAATAAGAGTGGTAATTATTATATTATTATATTATAAACAACTAAAGTCATAAGCTGTGTTATATTGTTCAATATCTGGTTTAAACCTTATACGTAAACATTGATATTGCTATATTAAATCATTTCTAAAGTTATTATCTAATAACTGATCCATTAGGTACTAAATAAACATGCCTTCAACTGCAACGGAAAGCTTATAATGCATTATTAAATATAATAGGTTTCTCTTTTATATTTGAGAGACAATTGGCAAAGTGTACAAACTATCATTAATTCACTGAATTATCAATTTATTGAATGTATCAAATCTTTTGCACCACCCATAAACCGTATTTCCGATGTTATTTCTGTATATCCTTCACTTCTCCAAAACGAAAATTATAATTTAGTGGAGAGTGACAATATGTTCTTGTATGGTGTTTAAAAGTTTCTTTAAATAACAATATCAATACATGTTTACCTAAATTCACATTTTAAAACACCTAAAACTTGAGGTGGATACTAGGTTAATAGAACAAATCTGCTTGAACTATCAATTAAGTGTTGTTACTACTACCAATAGAGTGTATATGTGCTCTATACTTTAAAACCACATTAAGAGGTGTATCCAGTTTATAAAATAATCATCACAATGCAATTCTAATATGTAATAATGTTTTGACATTGAACTTCCTACCAAACAATACAATGAGGTTAACTCAGGGAAACTAAACTATTTCAGGGTTACCAAATTAACGATTTGTAATTTTCCTTTAACTGTTATGTTTCATATGTATATATATATATATATATATATATATATATATATATATATATATATATATATATGTATTTTATAAAGCATCCAACACGTAATAATTCAAGCCTTAATAAGTTACCTACCTCCCTTCCAAAAGATTACGGATTCCCGCAAAGCTTTAATGTCAAATTATTTGGAAAATTTTGTCGGCCGGCAAACGTCCAAATTAAAAAAGAATAATCACATCCTGACATTATGCCTTATCACCAATAACCTACGCTCCTGGTAGCTGCATTAGTTAACCAAATAACCTCCAGCAATAATCCAAAGAACTTTTAATATTAAATTCTGACATCATTCAATATGGTACACTCTACCGTAAGAAAATTTAAGTAGAACAGCGGTCATTAAGGTTCAGTAACTCCAATGGTTTCACGGTAATAAAGGTATTCAAAACAACGCTGCTCAACATATAAAGACAATTAATTTTAGCAGATTTCTAAGCGACGCTTTGAGAAAATTTGTAAAATAATTTACGTCAACACATGAAAAATCTGGAACACTGGAACTGTGGCAGGATCTGTAACAATCAAAATACACCCACGTACCACACAAAATTAAAAAACACCGAATGCGTTTCGATAGCTACGCTATCATCCTCAGCGGTCGACTAGGGCGGATTAAAGAAAATGTCTAACATATATACCATCAGCGAGTAACGCTTCGTTGCTAATCTGGTGAAAGTGAAAGTGAAAGTTATGAAAATTTAATGAGTTCAGAGTAGCCTAAAGGTCCTTGCTCATCATTATTCAATAGAATTTGTTTGTTTTTGAAGATCTCTAAACTTTCATAACAATCAAGTTCGTGCTTATTACTAACATGTTTGATTAATGATACCTTATGTACTACATGATTTTTATCAAACATACGTAGGGCTACGGCAGACTTGTACCAACGTTTGTATTTTATATGAGCTAAATGTTCTTTAAAGGGAACTTTGATAGGTCATTTAGTTTGCCCCACATAAATTTGTTCAGTTTTTTCAACTAATTTTATAAATTCCGACCTATCCTGCTTATCCACTTTATCTTTTGGGTTGCCTAAAAGAGTTTGCAAACTATTATCTGAAGTAGTGACTGTTTTCAAATTAATTTTGGAAAAGATTTTAGATAGACCTTTTGTATAAACAGGATAGTTTGGTAACTTTACATACTTTGTTTCTACTTGTTCTCTAGCGTTACCTAATGTAGTTAAGTTCTTAATTCTCATCCTATGTGTTTGTTTCCTAACTATATTCATAACCACTTCATCTGAAAACCCATTGTATGCAGCAATTCCTTTAATAGTGCGCAATTATTTATTATAATTTTGAACTGAAAGAGGAAAATTAAGCAATCTATGAACCAAAAAGTTAAAAGCCTCGAGTTTATGCTGGTTACAGTGATTTGAGTCATTGGTTATGAATCTTTTAGTGCTCGTTTCTTTACGATAAATATCTATATCTAGTTTACTACCATTTCTTGTTACCAGAATATCTAGGAACGGGAGAATGTCATTTACCTCTATCTCATAGGTAAATTTGATTGTCGTAAATTTAGAATATAAAGTTTTTACAAAGTTCTCAACGCTACAAATTTTAGTATTAAGGATGGCATACACATCATTCACGTATCTAATCCAAACTCTAGGAAAATAAGGCAAATCGCGTTTTAAGTCTGTCTCAAATTTACCTATGAATAGATTGGCTATAAACGGAGATAAGCTATTGCCCATTGTCGTACCATGTTCTTGCTGGAAGAATTGATGGTTGATTTTGAAAAAGCTTTGTTTCATAACTTGCACTTTCACCAGATTAGCAACGAAGCGTTACCCGCTGATGGTATATATGTTAGAAATTTTCTTTAATCCGCCCTAGTCGACCGCTGGTGATGATAGCGTAGCTATCGAAACGCGTTCGGTGTTTTTTAATTTTGTGTGGTACGTGGGTGTATTTTGATTGTTACGTCAACACAACTGCACTAAATATAGAATAAAAATTATTTCCCACAAGTATTAATAATAATCAAAATTTTATTTTGCAGATTGAATTAAATTGAACTTTTTCAATATAAGTATCACGCACGTGATAACCCATTGTTCCGTCTCCATTGATGTGAAGAATTGCAGGATTACCACAAGTCTATTTGTGCAGTTCAAAACATCCTATCGATAATACTTCAGATACTTTTTGGCAAATATGTGAAGATCGACGATAGAATTACAACTTGTCAGCAAGTTGTCTACATACATATCACGTAGGAGAATATCGGAAGCAATTGGAAATTTGTCAATTTTCATCCGCAATTAGCCGAATGCATTAGATGTCAGGAACAGGAACATATGATTCGTACTTAATAGTATGGAACTTGTACAAATCTATTGGTTGTCGTGGGTTGAATCTCCAAAGGATGCAATAGTAACATCTTTACCGACGTGTTTAATTAAATCATTAAAGGGGATGCGAGTAGTCCGTCTTCATTACGAAAGTGGTTGTTTTAGAAATGTGAGCGGTAACCAATCTCCTTACCCTTATTAAAAGTTGACGTAGGGGTTACTTCTTCAGTCTCCCAAAATAGAAAAAATGTTGGACAACTAAGTATTATCTAATGGACATTAAAATTTTGCATAATTGGTTTATGATTGTTTAAAGTAGTTCCATCGCCAAAAAATTAGATCCAAACAAGTGAAGTGCCAATTAATAAGTCCACTGGTTCACTAACCTTGTACTTATGGTCTGCTAATTTGACATTATATGGAATCCTAATTAAAGTGGCATCAAAAGTAAATGACGGTAGGTTACCACTAATAGGTGGGATCAAGTAGTATGCAATAAAACGTATGAAATTAGAAGTTCCAGAACATATTTCAAGGACATTAAGAATATACGTTGCTGCTGGGTACCATATTAATGTTTGTCTTGGAAGATGTATACCAAATTTACTTTAGGAATTCGAATCAAGCAATCCCTAACAATTTGCCTTGAGGATTTTTTAACATTAATAAAAACGGCTGTATCATCAAAACAGTACAAGATTGATAGAAAAATGTAGAAGTTTGTATGTTTAATATAACATGTGTTGCACTTAATTCTTGCATGCCTGCGTGTGTTTGTGTGTTAAATTAAAGGCATTATATTTACCGTTAAACGCCTAAAAAAAGGAAAAGGCCACGTATTTCATTCCCTTCCCAAGGGAGAGGGCGGGCTGCTCGATCGAGTTCCTGCAGCCACAATCATGGATTCCCAGTATATATGCATGCGTTACATATATATGCATGGTGGGATTAAGGATGGGTGTGGCCAGGCTAGGATCAGAAGGAAGGAACCTCCCGAATGCTAAGCAGGTCGTGTCACCACTACGCTATCAGCTCGGTTAAACTCCTAAACGACATATATGTTGATTGAGTTCTTTTATACGTTACCGAGAATAGTTAAGGTAATCCAATTTTGAAATTAATTTCGGTAACATAATACAATATGATTTCGGAACAGAGTGCAGAAATTGTTATCCTCTTAAACCACAAGGCAGTGTTATCTAGTTACGATACAATTGAAATTCGCATAAAACAAGCTAACCACATATCACCCGTAGCTGCGTCTTGCCAATTCTTGAAATCTAAATTGGCAGCGATGCTTAGGGCAGTCAATTGAACGTGTAGCAAAGTATATATATATATATATATATATATATATATATTTTCTCTGTAAAATTATTATTTTTTGTATCAACTGTTCCGTCTTGAGATAAAGAATAATTTTTGTATATTTATATTACCATAAAACATCGTTCATTATTTTAATTTAATTATAACAGGATATAACGTTCCTGGCTCAGATGCTGGTATAAGGGGGATCTAGACCTACACTAAAGTGGTTGATTTGGGTTGCACCGTGCTCCACCAACTTGTTGGGTTCTGAACGTTATTCTAAACGCACCATAAATCTTCGGCTGCTATGATGTATAGTTGACTACATAATTACTCTTGATTAATAAATACTTGCCCTGATAGCAGGTTTGTGTCTAATTGAAATTAGTAGCATAAATTTTGTTACTACTGGATAGCCGATAGTAGTACTTTAATAATATAAATCTTATCCTATTAAACAGAGCACGTCTTTATTAAAGTTCATTTACCGGTTGTACCTTCATTACATCACCGCTTGTAAAAGATACCGTAACAGATACCTGTGTCTACTACATTAAATTTCAAACTCCTTTCCGTCAACATTATTTATAGGATCATTTTTAATACCGACCGTATTGGAGTTCACCTGTACTGTAACTACCTAGAGCAAGTCTGGAGTCGAGATAGTCCAGTAGTCTCCCGAAGGCGCTCTGTATATTATTACTAACCGTCTCTTTCGGTTCGAGTTTGACGGAAACCTACTCAATTTTTATTGAGTGGTTAATTTTTTTGCTTGTTAATAAATGTAATTTTTACATACGTCCGTTTTTGATTTGTGTGACATTTGGAGTTAATTGTACGCCTCACGATCAATCGACCCTAACTGTTATAATGTTACCATAATCGGCACTCTCCTTAGTTTGAAGGTTAAAATATAACTTAGTAAATTAACTTTTAATTATAGGCTCACAAACAATTTTTAATGAATTAGAAAACGAACACTTTGGCACCATTTTTAGTTAAACAAGTTATCGTTTAGTGCACTAGTGCAATAAAGATTTTATTACACGCTACGAACGCGCGTAGTAAGCTAATTTAAAAGGTGCAACATTGAGAAACATAATAGGAACAGATAATGAATGCTTTAGGTTTCTACATTTTTTAATTCCTTTCTTGAAGTGATCGATATTGCTTAATTGGATGAAACAGTGTACACCCAATAAATTATTATACAGGTTGTCCGGAAATGGCATGTACAACGTTTAAGAAAATGAAAATGAAAAAATCTACATGGTGTCCAAAAAAAAAAGTATTTTCCTACCCCCTGTAGATACGGTCTACGACGTTTTGGTGGGACTGACTCGGCGCGAGCCCATTGCGGCGCGCGCCTGTTTCGGCGCGAATACGTTTCGGAGCAGAGACGGTTGGGCGCGAAGAAGTTTCGGCGCAGGACGTCGCGGCGTTTATATTTTATGGGTTTATATCCCATATATATATATATATATATATATATATATATATATATATATATATATATCGTCATTTATTTCATTTGTTAATATTTAATGAAATTTATAATTAGACCTTAGGCCGGTTAGTTTCACATAAATAAATAGATACCTGCGATATTTTTCAAATATTTTTGGCATAACCTCAGTTATCGTTGAAATTAACAACGCACATTTAGAATTACTATACAAGGTGATCGAGCGGTTAAAAATAGTAATAAGTTTTAAACGAAGACGTATTTTTATCGCGTTGAGACTACCTATGAAAACATAACGATGTGGAAAATAATTTTTTTCGCCACCTCTGGCACTAATGCACCGCCTACATTTATATATGTAGCACTAAAAAATACTGTAAAATATATCTTTGAGTATAAACAGAATGGCGCCGAATCGGCCGCATCGAAACGTCATTCCGCTGTAGATATGACTTTAGTTTTTTTTGTAGGTCATTTTGTTTACAAACTTTTTGTACTAAAATGTTGGTCAGATGTAGAGTTTCGTCGCAAAAAAATAATTTGCTCAACCCTCCATTTAATCATTGTCTGCGTACTCTGAAGGAAAGCGGGAGAAAGTAAATACATAAAATACATGAAAATATTTGAGTTTTAATAAAAATTTAAATTTTCAATCACAATTATGGATGTTTAACGCAATAAATTATTATGGTAATTGTTCAAAATGTTCTCTGTTTTTTTGAATGAATTAATTTAGCTTTTCAATAATAAAACTAAGTAACCACTTATTTTAGTACCACTTTTAAACTTAATTTCTCATGGCCAGTGCACGTTTTTAGAAAGTTCTTTACAAATTTTTTTAGATAACGTTGGCTAGAAAAGAAATGTTTTGCAAATCAAGGCCGTAGCAAAAAAAAATAAAAAAAACTCGAGACCGTCCAGATGTTTAATCTTGTAAATTAATGTTTTAAAAGTAAAATTTGATTAAAACAGTACTCATTTAAGTAGAAACTAAATTAATTCATTCAGAAAAACGAAGAACAAATTTTTAGTTGGGCAAACGGTTTAGTAAAAAAAAAAAATGTTTTCTAAATTCCAAGTCTGAATCATAATTCTAACTTAATACTAATAATGTGTTTATTAAAAGTTGGCTATGACTTACACAATTAATCGAAATAATGAACGATTAATTACCTACTTTTACAAGAAATGTTCCAATGGGCACCATTTTGTTGTACACATGCGTTAATTCTATGTCGAAAATTAAATTGTGCTCTTCGTAGTGTAACGGGATTCCGAAGGGTGTTGGCACGATTTAAAATTCTGCGATATAGATCTTCCTCGTTTTCAATAGGAGAGGAGTAAAATTTTGTTTTCGTGGCATTCCATAAAAAAAATCAAATGGTGTTAGATCCGGTGATCCTGCTGGCCATTTTACAGTAGCATCATTACCTCTTCCTATCCATCGATTTGTATAAATCGTATTTAAATACTTACGCATTTCTAAAGAAAAATGTGGCGGAGCACCATCATGCATAAACCACATATTCTGTCGTTGTAATAAGGTCAAATTCTCTAGTAAAGCGGGTAATGTTTCTTGCAAAAAATTTAAATAATTATAGCCATTTAAGTTGTTTGATATAATAACTGGACCTATAAGGAATTTTTCATTAATTCCTGCTCACATATTAAATTTATATTCATGTTGGTAATGAGTAACTTTTGTTGCATGAAGATTTTCGTCAGACTAAACATGTTCATTATGTAAGTTCCGGATCTTGTAAACGTAACTTCGTCCGTAAATAAAATTCTACTATGGAAATTCGGAGTTTCTGGTATCTGATTTTCAATAAAATTACAAAACCTTAAGCGGGATTCTGGATCAATAGGTAATAAGTCTTGAATTTTTTTAACGTATTATGTATGTATAAGTTGTTCTTTTAAAACCTCATTAACAACTGATTTTGAAACCGATAATTCCAGCCCCAGGTGTCTAGTACTTACGTTTTGGTTTTACTCAACTCTGTCTCAAATTTGTTCCTCCATATCTATTGTTCTTGTAGTACGCTGACGTCCACAATCAAAAGTTCGTGACTTTAAACTACCATTCCCACGAATACGCCTAGCAATATTTTCAAAGATTTGGTGATGCGGCGCTACACGGTTAGGAAACCTTTCCCTGTACACAAAACCTATCAACTAACAACATATTTACTTGTTCGGCATATGAATAAACAAAATTCATGATGACTCCGAGATAAACCGCAAGAAGAAAAATACTTAATGCTAAACGGAGTTCGGTTTAAATGACATTAAAGTAATAAACTTTTTTTACTTGTCAAATTAATCATAGCCAACTTTTAATAAAAACATTATTAGTGTTAACGCATTAAATTATTATGATAATTGTCCAAAATGTTCTTCGTTTTTCTGAATGAATTAATTTATCTTTTACTTAAATAAGTACTGTTTTAACCTAATTTTACTTTTAAAACATTAATTTACACGATTAAAAATCTGGACCGTCCCGAATTTTGTTTGGCTACGGCCTTGGTTTGTAAAACATTTCTTTTCTAGCCAACGTTATCTAAATTGAGAATTTGTAAAGAACTTTCTAAAAACGCGACCTGACCATTAGAAGAAAAGACACGAATGACGAATTTAAGCTTAAAAGTAGTACCAATTACTAATAATTTAAGTAGTTACAGTTTCCGTATTGAAAAGCTAAACTAGTTCATTTAAAAAAAACGGAGAACATTTTGAACAATTATCATAATAATTTATTGCGTTAAACATCCATAATTGTGATTGAAAATTAAAATTTTTATTGAAACTAAAACATTTTCAAATAAATTGTGTATTTACTTTCTCTCACTTTCCTTCCGAGTAAGCAGACAATGATTAAATGTAGGGTTGAGTAAATTATTTTTTTTGCGACGAAACTGTACATCAGACCAACATTTTAGAGGAGTATAAAAGTTTGTAAACAAAATGGCCTATTAGTACAAAAAAAATGAAAGACATATCTACAGGGGGTAAGAAAATACATCTTTTTTTTGGACACCGTGTAGATTTTTTTTATTTTCTACGTATAGAAAAAAGATCCCATTTACGTCAAATTATGTCAATTTATGTTACAACTCTGTTTCCCAAAGTTAGTTAAAATCGGTTGAAGCGTTTAGAAATTATTTCGAAAAAACGAAATTATTTTAAAAACTTTGACGCTCTCTAGCGGCAATAGGTATGATTACCCGGATCGCCTTATTTTTGACCAAGGAATCTTTGGTGAAACGTTGTACACGCCATTTCCGGACACCCTGTAGATAAATTCCAAGCATTTAAATCATTCATCACATTTAAAATTTTTCAAAAAAATTGCGTTTTGTCACGACCGAGAGTATAAGGTTATTTCATGTGCACTATATATCTATACTTTAGTATTTTTTCTACCGAAAATCGGATAGTAACAACAAATAGGTAAATAAATAAGAAAAGCGACAGTAAAGATGACCGTTTTTGACACGCCACCAGAAATCAGCGTACTACAGGAAAATCAAGCATCTTTGAAATTAATATCCAGCAAAACACGCTAACAAGATAATCAATTATAATTAAACATTACATTATTAAAACATATTTTTTATTTACCGACACTTATGAAGAACTGTTTATTTTTTATTTTATTTATGAGCGTAGAAAAAATATATGTAATTCCTGCAAAAAGTGTTTATTGCATTCGACGTGTTGTACAACTTGGCCTAAATGCCTCGTAACGCACGGCGCGTATAATAAACAGTCACTTTTTGTACGTGTTACCGGTGTTACCTACATGAATGACATTAATAACATTTAATTTTTCTATTCACATTTATTTGTAGGCTTATTCATAATAAGTGTTATTTTACTGTTAATGGATTATTTTTTTGTATTAACCCCAATTCATTTTATCTATAATAACAATATTTAAATTTAAAAATGACAACTTTTATCTTGCAACATCTAAATCAGAATGATTGCATAAATAGGAATCCTTTTCAATTAACCATCTAGGGAAATCACTAATTAGTGACATCAGATATTATTCTTCCATAATTATGTATACAAAAAGATCCAGTAGCACATATCCGCAGGCTAAAAGACAAATAGCAGACTGGCATTGTATCGTTAATTAACCAATAAATAATCTTGCTAGAAATACGAGCAAGGGTCTATAGCTTTTTTGTTTTCAAATATGTTTAAATTTTAGACATACTGTTGTGGTTTTTTTTTAAACCATTCAATAGTAATGATAGTAATAACACATCTCAACACCTCTCAAGCGACTACAATTATCTGTTGACAAAACACAAAACACAGATTATAGGTACACATCTAAAGAGGACTTAATGTGAAAAACAAGTTAAACTTCCTATTATTTTAGACCGTCATTTATTGTGACCGCAAAGGTCGTTGAATAATCAAATCCGAAGGAGAATGAAAGGCATATATCTATAATCTTTTTTTTAAATTGACATTTCTATTTCGCGGAGGTAGTCAAATATACGAATGAGATTTGTTAACTAGACGATTTTAAATCTATTGGGAATCACAAGATTTTACTTTCTGTATGCCGTATAAGCATTCTACCTACACATTTATTACCGACATAAAGAAGTGCAATCGTTAATACACATGTAACATTGAAATATTTTGAATGAGGTGGGCTGGCTTGAAGTTAGTCCCCACCAATGTGTGTTGTTAATAATTTAAGGGTACGAACATTTTTTTAGTATAAGCTGGTACAAGTTAAGTACATATTCATATTAAATGATTTTAACCAGAGCGGGCTGATGAAGTTGGCTCCCTCCAATATATAACATTAATAACTTTTTTCTCATTAAAGTACAAGGACAAAAAATTTTTTATACAGATGGGTATAAATTAAGTACAATGTATATATGTATGATATATATATATATATATATATATATATATATATATATATATATATATATATATATATATATATATAAATATCTGGCTTGGAACAACAAACGACCTTCCAACTTCAAAATGAAATAATTTTAATAACATATTTTTAGGATAATTATGCTACTTCTTTTATAATACGCTCATATCGAAAATAGGTAACATAGTAAAAACGAAAACAATAGTTCATGTCAGATGGAAGTTTAAAACTTCATGTCAGATAGATGCTAACTTAAAAAAATTTCATAGCCGCGTTCTTCAATTAAAATATCAATATTGCTGCTTAAGCATTTTAAGCCATTTAATTAATTTTTTAGACTTATTTGGCTTTATGTTAAGAAACCCTATGAATAAAACTTTTACAATATTAAATAATATTTAAAAATGTGTTTACACATTATCCTATGAAGTATTTAGACATAGAAAAGATCTAAAACTAACACTTAAATACTACGTTAGGAATTTTGTTGTCGCCAAATGACGTTTTATATTAAAAAGTTGCATAGAATATAACTAATCGATATGCTTGACATCTATATGAAGGTAATTTTATCCCTTTGAAGTATTCAGCTGTTTCAGAAATACTTGATAAAACCAAATACTGTGGCTAACAACCCCCCTTCGTGGATACCAACACGCATCCATGCTCGCACTTACGCAAGCACGCACGAACAAACGTACACACGCTTACACGCACACTCGCACAGATACACAGACTCACACACAAGGAAACGCCCCCCCCCCCGTACACATACACACACATACGCACACGCACACGCACACGCACACGTACACGCACACGCACACTTCACACCCACACGCACACGCACACGCACGCGCACACGCACACGCACACGCACACGCACACGCACACGCACACGCACACACGCACACGCACTCGCACACGCACATGCACGCACGCACACGCACACGCACACGCACACGCACACGCACGCACGCACGCGCACGCCACGCACGCACCACGCACACGCACACGCACACGCACACGCACACGCACACGCACGCACACCACGCACACGCACACACGCACACGCACTCGCACACGCACATGCACACGCACACGCACACGCACACGACACGCACAGCCCCACGCCACGCACAGCACACGCACACGACACGCACGCGCACGCGCACGCGCACGCGCACAGCACGCACACGCACACGCACACGCACGCGCACGCCCCACGCACACGCACACGCACTCGCACACGCACACGCACACGCACACGCACACGCACACGCACACACGCACACACGCACACACGCACACACGCAACACGACCACACACGCACACACACACATACGCACAGACGCACGCATGCTCACACGCACACGCGCACGCAGACACACTGCACACGTACACGCACGCACACACGCACACACGCACACACCGCACACGATACGCCGCATACGCACACGCACGCACACGCACAGCACACGCACACACGACACACGCACACACGCACACACGCACACGCACACACGCACACGCATGCCACACGCACACGCACACGCACACGCACACGCACCACGCACGCACGCACACGCACACGCACCACGCAACGCACAGCACACGCACACGCACACACACGCACACGCACACACGCACACGCACGCACACGCACACGCACACGCACACGCACACCACGCACATGCACACGCCACACAGCACACGCACACAGCACACGCACACGCACACGCACACGCACAGCACACCACAGCACGCACACCACACCACACGCAACGACGCACACGCACACACACCACACGCACAGACACGCACACGCCACGACAACACCACCACGCACGCACACCACGCACACGCACACGCACACACACCACAACCACACGCCACGCACACCACACCACGCACACGCACACGCACACGCACGCACGCCACCCACACGCACACGCACCCACACGCACCGCACCGCCACGCACACGCACACGCACGCACACGCACACGCACGCACGCACACGCACACGCACACGCACACGCACACGACACACGCACACGCACACACACGACGACGACGCACCGCACACGCACACGCACACGCACACGCACACGCACACGCACGCAACGCACCGCACACGCACACACGACACGCACACGACACGCACACGCACACACGCACACGCACGCACGCCACGCACACGCCAGACACCACACACACGCACAACACACCACACACACACACACCAACCACACCAACACGACACACGCACACACCACACGCACACTCACGCACACCACCGCCAGCACGCACGCACACGCACACACACCACACGCACACGCACACGACACGCACGCACGCCACGCGCACCCCGCACCACCGCACACGCACGCACACACCGCACCGCGCCACGCACCCACGACACGCACACGCACACGCACAGCACACACACAGAAACGCCCCACAACCACACACGCACACGCACACGCACACGCACACACACGCAACGACACGCACACCCACAGCACGCACACACCCACACACAGACACGCAACGACACGCACCACACGCACACGCACACACACGCACACCAACCACAGCACACCACACGCACACGCACACACAAACACCCAACCCACCACACCCCCACAACACGCACCCACACACCACCAGCCACGCACACCACCACGCACGCACACACCACGCCGCCGCACACGCACACGACCACACGCCACGCACACGCACACGCACACGCACACGCACACGCACGCACGCACACGACACGCACCACGCACACGCACACACGCACACGCACACGCACAGCACGCACACACGCACACGCACCACACGCACACAGCACACGCACGCACACGCACATGCACACGCACACGCACACG